>JAKTZS010000015.1:0-157643 GCA_030562575.1 Wickerhamiella parazyma
CTAGGGCAGCTGGGATCCACCCAGTGAGGTCCGTAGGGAGCTGGCAGTACTCCAGAAGGTATTTTTTCAATTTTTTTAATTTGACCCAATTTCGTCCTTAAAATTAAAAATTTTGTTTTATTTGGTTTTCAGGTATTTCATGACCGCCTAGAAAATCTTTAAAAATTGTGGCACTATGGCCGAGCGGTTAAGGCGAGAGATTAGAAATCTCTTGGGATTTTCCCGCGCAGGTTCGAGTCCTGCTGGTGTCGGTATTTTTTGCCCGCCAAAGAGCAGGACGGCTCTCCATGGTATATTCCTTTTTTTTTTTTTTTTGCTCTGGTACAACTAATCTCCCCTGCTCACGTGGCGCGCGCACCCGCTCGCCCGCACCTCAGTCAAAACTAGACCGCGCTTACAAACTTTTCAATGGACGCTCCGCTGTTTGATCCAAGCGTCAAAAAGAAGAAAAAGACAAAGAAGCCCAGCGAGGGCGAACTCGCCGCTATGGTCGGCGAGGTCGACCTGAACGCTGCAGGGTCAGAAGCCGGCGCTGCTGGCGGCGAGGCCGAGCAGAGCAGCGAGCCGCAGGAGCTCGGCGAGTTTGAGTTCAAAAAGAAGAAAAAGAAGAGCAAGCCCGTCGCAGGCGACTTTGATCTGGCTCTGCAAGAGGCCGGCGTAGAGGAGAAGCCCGTTGAGAGCGAGCAGCGCACGATGCAGAACGTCGAGTCGAGCGGTGCCGATATCGGCTACGAGGAGCTGCTGCACAGATTCTTTGACATTCTACGGGAGAAGAACCCCGAGATGGCCAACTCCAAGGGCGGGTCCAAGGCCAAGTTGCCCGAGCCGCAGGTGGGACGCGACGGCAACAAAAAGACGCTGTTTAGCAACATCATGCAGATCGCCGAGGCCATCCACCGTCCCGGAGAGCACGTTATTCACTTTATGTTTACCGAACTGGGCACTTCGGGGTCTGTGGACGGCGAGAAGCGCCTGGTGATCAAGGGCCGCTTCCAGCCCAAGCAGATTGAGGGCGTGCTGCGCCGGTACATCAAGGAGTACGTGTCATGCAAGACGTGCAAGAGCGTCAACACGCGCCTCACAAAGGAGAACCGGCTGTACTTTTTGGACTGCAACGCGTGCGGCTCGAGGCGGTCTGTGCAGAGCATCAAGGCCGGCTACCAGGCGGTCACCAAGCGCAGTCGCATGCGCAAAGTGTAGTTTACTCTAAGTCTATATCATAGAATAAGCGCGGACGATGCCGTCTGCGCCGCCGACGGCGATGACGCCGCTTGCCCAGCAGGAGCAGAGCGAGCCGTCTGTCTCGAGGGTGTCGTGGCTCATGAGGCGGCCGTACCAGGAGAGGGTGCCGATGTTTGCAGCCCAGAGCGAGACGGAGCCGTCCGCGGAGGTGGTGACGACGCTCCCTGGGCCGAACGAGATGCTCGAGACGGCCGCCGCGTGGGCGCCGGTGATGTCCTCCTTGATGGCACCCTTTGCCACGTCGTAGACGCGCAGGCCGCCCGCGGCGTTGCCGACGACGACGCTGGCGCCGTTCGGGGCGACCGCCAGGGCGCGCACCGCGGGCGAAGTCTTGCTCAGGAGCGCCTGGGCCGGCGGCGTGTAGATGCGACGCACGAGCTGCGCGCTGAGAGGGTCTGCCAGCAGAAGGCCTCCGTCACTGTATCCCACGAGTAGCAGCTGGTCGCAAAACGCCAGGCACGTGGGGACGAGCGCGAGCGACTCGGGAAACACCCGCATCGCCCGCTCCACGCAGAGGTCGAGCCGGTAGACGGTGACGAGCCCCTCCGAGTTGGAGACGGCTATTAGACCGAGCTTCTCCGAGAAGGCGGCGGCCACCGCCGGCAGCGTCAGGGCCGCCTCTGCCTCTACGTGGATTCGGTTGTTGTGAATGGCATAAACGACAGCCGCGCCTGTGTGAATGCAGTGGATCTGAGGGGACGCCGCGCCGACGTGGAGCGTGATGCACCTGCCCTGGCCCTGGAATGTGTCGAGCAGCCCGTCGTCGAGGCTCCAGAGCATGACCTGGCCCTCGTCGGTGCCGACCACAAACAGCTGTGCCGAGACGCACGCGATCGCGGTCGGCTCGCCGCGAAAGTTGGCCAGCGTCGCCAGCAGCCGGGACCTGGCGCCGTAGCGGCCGCGCGACGCGCCTATCCTCTCGCCCTCGCCGCTGTTTGTATGCTGCAGCAGCGTGCGCACGTCAGAGACGCACTCCTCGAGGTACTGTCGGGCCTGGACGAGGCTGCTCAAGTCCTGAGCGCCCCTCGTCTCATGGTCACCCTGCGCGCTCTGCGACTCGCCCGCGTGCTCGCCCGCGTGGGCGTGCTGCAGGAGCTGGATGGTCTTGTTGGCCGACTGCAGCTGGCGCTCGTGCAGCTGCTTGTCGCCCTCGAGCTTGACGATCCGCGACTTCATCTCGGCCTTCTCCAGCTCCCACTGGATGCGGTCGCGCTCGTTGCGCTGCCACTCGAGCTGCAGAAACTGCATCACCCGCGGTAGCGTGTACTCCTCGCTCATGTAAGAGAAAGGCCGCGCGCGGCTCGAGCAAAGTGGACGCGGGCGGTCTAGCTACGGGCTAATTAAATAAATTACTGGGTATCGTTTGCGCTGGCGGTGCTTGAGTCGGCCGGGGTCGGGGCGCTCACGACGCGCCTCGGGCGCCGCGTCTTTGGCTTGGATGCCTGCTGCATGATCTGCTCGGGCAGGTCGTTCCACCCCTGGATGTTTTTGTAGTGGGTTTGTGTAGAGGTGACCATGTTGTGATGAGTGGCAGTTGTCACGTGTGGCAGCAGAGGTTGGGGGGTGGGGGGTGTAGGGGGTGGGGTGCTAGGGGGGGAGGTGAGGGTGTAGGGGCAGTGGGAGGAGATGAGGGCGATGAGTGTTGGTGTAGAAATGAGGCACAGCTAGTTGCAATGCTAGCACCTTTAGCTTTCATCTCAGCCCAGCTCTCAGCCCAGCCCAGCTCTCAGCCCAGCTCTCAGCCCAGCTCTCCGCCCAGCTCTCAGCCCTCAAGCCCATCCATCTCCACCCTCCCCCTACCCCCTCACCCCTCTAACGACTTGTACTCTTGCATCACCCCCTGCACTACCCGCCGCGAATCGTCAAACTCATCCAGCGAGTTCTCAAACATCGGCTGCTTGCAGTACTCCTTCATAAACGCACCCCTATTCCGCAGCCTATCGTACTGATCAAGCGTCCTCTTCAACAGAGACGCAACGCACGTGTGGTTGGCTAGCATCAGCCCACTCAGCCGCGTCGGGCTGTCGGTGTACGGCGACCGCCGCGCAACCGCAATCTGCGGGCTCGCCGGCGACCCCTGCTGGAAATTGGCCAGCCCGCGCTCCCGGATACGCAGCAGCGACTTTTGAATGTCCGCCGGGTCGAACTCGCCCTGGATGATGTTGAGCAGGCTCAAAAAGCACGAGTTCTTGGACTGCGTCGACACAAGCCGGTGCTTGGGCTGCAGCAGCCGCCGCATAATGTCCAGCACCGTCGTCTTGCGCACAAACTGCGCCGCCTCCGTCGTGGTCGTGAACGGCGTGTAGGCCGTGGTCAAAAAGTGGCACTCCGAGTACGGGATCAGCGACGACAGAATCGACGTCAGGTCACTGTACAGGTACCCCGGGTACCGCAGCGTCGCGGTGCTGGCGCTCATGATCGTCGCCACCAGCTGGTTGGTCTGCGCGAGCGAGGGCGAGTCGACGCCCAGCGTCTCGGCCGCGATCCGCATCAGCGCCCCATTGTCCAGCACAACAACGCCGTCCGCGTACAGCGCCAGCCGCTTGAGCGTGAGTACCGCGTTGTACGGCTGCACCACCACATCGCTCACCTCGCCATTGGCCGGGAAAACGCTGTATGTCTGAATGATCTTTTTCGGGAACCGGTCATTGATGCGCTCGAGAATAATACTCCCCAGCCCGCTGCCCGTGCCGCCCGCAATCGAGTGCAGCATCATAAACCCCTCGAGCGAGTCCGAGCCCTCGGCCTCGCGGTCGAGCATGTCCATAATCCCCTCTAAAACACCCTCGCCCAGGTGGTAGCCGGCGGCCCAGTTGTTTCCCGCGCCGCCCCCGTCCCTTGACAAAAAGATGTTCTCGGGGTTGTACATCTTGCCGTGCGAGCCCGAGGTGATGCCGTGGACCACCCTGGGCTCGAAATCAAGCATCACCGTGCGCGGAATGTACCTGGTGTCGTCGCTTTGGTAGAAAAACACGTCCTTACGGTCGACCCCGGGCTTGTGGAACGCCTCGAGCGTCCCGTCCGCCGAGATCCCGTGCTCGAGGCATAGCTGTTTCCAAAACGAGTCGCCAATCTGGTTACCGCACTGGCCCGCTTGAACGGTGATGAGTTCGCGCATGTGTAGTCAGGGGTGGAGGGTGGAGGGGCTGTAGTGTAGGTTTATAGAATCTGTAAATTTTATGGCCCGTGTAAAACAGCGTCATCGCATAAAATTCGCTGCATACGCAGAGGTAGCGATAGCCTCGCCTCGGGCACAACTTCAACCAGCCTACGGGCCACATTGATATCGTGCATAAACGGCCCCAACGCGTCCACAGGAGCTCCACCGCCCACTGAAATAGCCTCCATTACTATTTCAAACGTCTTGAGCTTGGCAAATTGTAGCGCAAGGCCCGTATTGCGCACAGCAGCCATCACCACATCCTCATCCCACTGCAAATTGTCGGACGCCAGCTCCAATAGCTCGCCGTTCGCTCGCACTACCGACAACACAAGCGCCTTGTGGTTGCGTACATCAAGTGGGGCCGCCATTAGATTGTACGGGTCCTCCTCGATGGCCGCCATGAAATTCTCCACAGTGTGCAGCTCGGGGGGTGCTCGCACCACGTACGATGGGTACTTTTTGATCAACAGCTCGCAGAGTTGGACGTCCTCCACGTTGATTTGCCGCACTGGAAAGTGGCCCCGGCCCTCAATGGCCACCCTGAGCACCTCCAGGTCGTTCCAAAATTGAGGAGCACTCAGAATCAGGCACGAGTGTAGCCGCACGCACGACAAGACAAAATCCCGCTCATCAAAGGGCCCGCGCACAGTGACGCACCGCCCCTTGCACTGCCATGCCTTCCAGCAGGCATATGCAAATGCAAGGTCCCCCGTGAGGTGCATGTGCTGCTGTTCTTGCTCGTACTCGACGCCAGTTTTAGTCCCATAGATCTGGTCCCGCCAGAGGTCAACCAAGAATTCGACCTTGTGCGCCGAGAGCAGCCCAACGCGCTTGTAAAATGCCTCATATGCGCCTGCGCACTTGAACGGCGAAACCTTATTCCACGGCCGGTCGCCAGCAAAGATATAGTACGAAGATCGGCACACCTTGCAGAGATCCACATACCTGAGCGGGTTGGGCTCGATTTGGTCCTCCAGCCACATCCATACAATGTCTGGGACCATACAGCAAGGGCAGCCCCCCGGGAGGAACCTACTATAATCAGGGTCTGAAACAGCATGAGACATTGCTCAAATAGGTGGGAAAGCTGCCGCACGGGGATGCTCGTTTGCTTGTTGTTTGCGCAGGCCCTTGCGCTGGTCAAGTCGCCGAGCTCGATCAATGAGCTGGTGAATTGGGTCTACGAGGACGCCCCCGAGTTTGTTGCCATCAAATCGCCCGCCCAAGTGGCCGTGGCGGACGTGAAAAAGTCTCTTCTCCAGCTGGACAGCCTGGATATCAGCCCGTACCCCCTCAAGGCTGGCCAGGTGCACTTTAACTACCTCAATACAATTATAGGGGCAATTCCCGAGGGCACGTCACTCAAAGTCCATGCCTATGTGGACGGCCAGGCCTACCACGAGGGGGACATTGATCTGTGCCCGTATCTTCCATTCGCCAAGCTAGCGTGTCCATTGGGGCCATCGCCGCGACAAACAAACGAAACCAAGCTACTAGTGCCGGCCAACGGCTACGACAATAGATTTGCGTTTGTGGTGGAGGCAAGGGCGCCCAACAACGAGCTCGTGCTGCACCTGGCCGCAATCCTGGACTGCGTCGAGGGCCACGACGAATTGTAAGAATTCCCGAGAATTAAACCTAGACTAGAGCATTGCAAGTAAAATTTCACCCGTAGCGCGTGCCGAGAGCGCGATGGTTGGGTCGAGCACCTCATTCACAAAAGAGCACCCCACAAGGTCAATAATTTGTCTGCGGACCTTTTAAACACTGAGGATATCTGAAGCGTCCCCATATGCAGCATTCCAATAGTTTTTCCGAGCGAGGCCAAGGTTGCGGCGCACGATTGGTGGGGCCTGCATATGCAGGCTAGTTGGGTGTATATATTGCCCAAGGCAGCGCCATCGCTGGTCAAATGTCCACCCCTGTTTTCACCCTCAACACCGGAGCCAAGATCCCTGCCGTTGCCTTTGGCACCTACGGCGCCGAGGACAAGGAAATCTACGACGCCGTGATTGCGGCCATCAAGGCCGGTTACCGCCACATTGACGCTGCGTACTTTTACCAAAACGAGCCTGCCGTGGGCAAGGCTATTCGCGAGTCTGGCGTGCCTCGCGAGGAGCTGTTTATTGTGACCAAGATGTGGCCTACCCAGGCGGCCGATCCCCAGGCGGCCCTTGACAACTCGCTCAAGAACCTTGGCCTGGACTATGTTGATCTGTACCTTGTGCACTGGCCTGTTGCGGTTGTGCCCAACCCCGAGGAGGAGTTTAGCTGGGGCCTTGGCCTCGACGAGTCGATCGACTATGTCGACACCTGGGCCAAGTTCCAAAAGCTGCCCAAGAGCCAGACCAAGGCGATTGGTGTGAGCAACTTCACCAGCAAGAAGCTTGAGCGGTTGCTCAACGCCCCCAGCACCACCGTGGTGCCTGCCGCTAACCAGTGCGAGTTCCACCCCAACCTGCCGCAGCAAAAGCTGGTCGACTACTGCCGTGCCAAGGGCATCATTTGCGAGGCATACTCGCCGCTCGCGCGCGGGCAGGTGAACGACCCCGTCGTGCAGCGCATTGCCAAGGAGACTGGCGCCGACGCCGGCCAGGTGATTCTGTCGTGGAACGTGCAGCGCGGCGTGATTGTGCTGCCCAAGTCGGTGACCCCGAGCCGCATCGCGTCCAACCTCAAGGTGATTGAGCTGAGCGAGCAGCAGGTCAAGGACCTGACCGCCCTTGGCACCGACAAGTGGACGCGCATCGGCAACCCCGCCAAGCACATTGGCGGCTACGATGTGTTTGACAACGACGTTGACTGTAAATAAATATATATAGACTATTGAGACTGGGGGTCTTCCTTGGGGAGCGGCGGCAGGCCGCGCAGGTCACGTAGGACCCTGTTGATGGGGGCGGCCACGGCGCGGGGCACGTCGCTATCGACGTAGCTGGCGAGGACCTTCTCGGCCTGCGAGTTGGCCACGGGGCCCGAGGATTTCACGTGCACGACGGTAGCGTTCATAAACGTAAAGTGAAAAATTCAGTTTGTCATGCAGAGGTTTGCCGGAGCAGTCGGGCGCGTTTTGGGTGCTGGCAGGGTCCAGGTAGGCCAGCCGCGGGCGTTTTCGAGTTTGATGCGGCCGCTGGGCAGGCCAAGCGCAAGCCCAAGGATGGGCATGGGCGTGGGCACCGCCCCTGGGTCTCAGCTCACCCCTCCTCACGGCCTCCCTCAAGGCCTCACCCCCGTCGTGGGCACAGAGCTCAGCAGCTCCATCTTTTCACAATTACGCTTTAAATCGCGCGGAAACACATACCAGCCGAGCATGCTCAAACGCAAGCGCCGGGCAGGGTTTTTGGTGCGGCTCAAGACAAAAGGTGGCCGCAAGATTCTAGCCAGGCGCAAGGCCAAGGGACGTTGGTATTTAACGTACTAGTATGTAGATAGCTCTAAAATGCCTAAGGGTGCCCAAGTTGGCACTTTGTCATGATGAAATTTCGGCCGCTGCAGCTGGTGCGGCAGGCAAGCAAAACCGCTGCCCCGAAAGTAGACCAGAAACAGCTGGCCCAGCAGCGCGAGCGCGAGCAGAAAAAGCAGCAGACCAAGCGCGAGAACGCACGGTTCGTCGCCAAGCTCAAGGATGAGGCCCGCGAGTTTGGCCAGCTTCCGCACCACCTCAGCTTCTCCGAGGCGCTGCGGTACATTCGGGCGAGCGAGGTCGGCCGCAGTGCACACGCAACGACCGTATACCTCGAGATGCGCATTGTGGCCGAGCGCGGCGTGCAAAAGCTGCTGGGCACGTGCCGCCTGCCCAAGCCGCTCGACGACGAGGTGCTGTGCGTGCTCACAAACTCCGCCGAGCAGCAGGAGGCCGCGCGGGCCGCGGGTGCCGCGGTGGTCGGCGGCGACGCCCTCATCAGCGAGATGCGTGACTCGGGCGAGACCCCCTACGACCGCATCTATGCGTCGCCCGAGATCATGCCCCGTCTGCTGCAGATTGCAAAGATGCTCGGCCCCCGCGGGCTCATGCCCAGCCCCAAGCGCGGTACCGTCGTTGCCGATCTCGCGGCCGCCGTGCAGGCGTCGCGCGGCGAGATGTCCTTCAAGCAGCACGACACGTTCCTGCGCGTGGCCGTCGGCCGCGCCGCCTTCTCGGACGCAGAGATCGTCCGCAACGCCCTCACAGTCACAAACAAGGTCCGCGAGCTGCTCGGCGCGGTGCCCTCGGCCAAAAAGGGCCACATTGGCCGCACCCTCATCAGCTCGACAAGCTCGCCCAGCATCGTCGTGAGCGTTTAGGTTTTAGGATGTGTATATAATAAATAGCAAAATTGGGCGCTCTTAGAGTAGCAGCAGGAGGGCTGGCGCCAGCACCAGCGGCGTTAGGGCGCGTGCCGCGTTGGCCTCGACGTGGCTGTCGGTGGCGATGGCGGTGCTGTTTGCGCTGCCTGTGATGGTTGCGTTTGTGGTGCCGACGCTCGGGAACGACGTCGTCACTGTGCTGTTGCCGCCGGCCAGGACGTAGGTGCCGGCCTCGGTGGGGGCGGCGTTGTCGGTGTAGATGCCAGTGCCCAGGTCGGCGCTGTCGTAGCTGGCTGTGTATGAGATGGTTGCAGCGAGTGTGGCGGAGACTTGGAGGGACATTCTGGGGTGCCTGTGCCTGGGGGACCGCTTTCTTATGTATGTCCCTGGTGCCTGCATGCGCCTGCGCGCAGCTGCATAAATCTGAGACGCACCCCTGCAGGCCGCCTGACGGGTGGGGGTGTGTTTAGGGCTGAGCAGAGGTGTGTGGGGACAAGCAGAGGGGTTTAGGGGTGGAGCACTATACCTTGTATGCCTTTACGCGCCTTTACGCGCCCTTGCGCTTCCCCTTGCACCCTTTCTCCCCTTCTCCCTCGACCCTAACAAACATTCTGAAGCTGCACCATGACGTCACTCAGGGGCACCCGATCGCACGGCAGTTGAGGAATGTGCAAACAGGCAAAGGGGTCAAGGTATGCAGATGCAGGAACGGGCTGCCAAGGGGCCAAGTCAGGGTGACGGGACACAGCCACCGGCAGTGCCATATAATCCCTGCCCCCCTCCCCTCCCCCCGCTGCCTAATCATGGCGCTCTATCCCCTACTGCTCAGGCTCCACCTGCCAAACTACGTCCACCTGCAATCCCGACCAACTGTCCTCGCCGCGTGCCGCGCTCTCATGCGCTCCTCCCGCTGCGAGCTCCCGTTTGTCCAAAAACAGCTGCGTCACATGATCATGCACGCGTTTCACAGTCACAGGTACGTCACTGCCCCTGACCGCATTGGGGTTCTCGTGCATATTGCCGGGGAGGACCTGCAGGTACTCCGCAGCGCGTTTGGCAGTGCGGTTCGCAGCGTCAAGGACTCCCAGAGTGCCCTCGAGTATTGTTTCCGCTCGTACAAGGTCGCCAACTCGCCGCTGTGGCGGCTGTTCAAGCCCGCGTTTCACCCGCAAAAAACGCAAATGCATCAGGACCTCAAAGGCCTACACGAGGCGCTGCTCGAGTCGCGCGTCGTTGCCCCTCTGAGTCTTTCATACGAGCTCAACAATGCGCAAATACCGGCCACCGCCACCATTGACGAGTTTAGGCATGCACAGGGTAGCAGCGACGACCGCTACTTTAAGCTGGTGCGGCTACTGCGCAAGCACGGTCTCGCTCAGGGAACAAATGGCCGCAAGATTGCATTCGACCCGCCCGTCAAGTACACGGCGCTCGGCGAGGCGGTGTCGCCGCGACGCCAGCGTAACCTGATCAAGCGCACTTGCAAGCTGGTCTTGCGGGACGCCAACAAGCCGGTGCACCCTGAAGTACTCGAGTTTTTCGATAGCGTGCTGGATTCGAGAGGCGCTCCCCATTCGCGGTTCACACACCGTCGTATCCTCGAATGCGCAGAAAACATGTACAGCGTGTGCACCAAAGCGGGACGCCCAGCGGTGCTCCGCGCAGACATATATACGCGGTGCCCCAAATACTCTAAATAGCTACCTCAAACACACCAAAATGCAGCCCGTCGCTCGACACAACCACAAGCTCGCCGTCGGCGAGGGTGCACGCGGCCGCGTCAAAGCCAAACTCGCAGCGCGCGAGCTCGGCCAGCTCCAAAGTGGCGATCCGCACGCTGGTCTGCTGCAGGAGCACCACCTTGTCGCGATAGAAAAACGCATCGAGGCAGTCCAGCTGGTGGCGCCCCTGGGGCCCGTCCAGCACCCAAAGGCCGTCCCTTTTGAGCAGCACGTGCGCCTGGCCGCCGACAACCACCATTGCCCTCGCGTCGCCGTCCACGTCCTCGGACTCCCACTGGAACTGCGCCGTCAGGTTCGCCTTGATCTGCGCCATGAACTCGTCGAGCTCGGCCTTGAGCTTGCGGACCTCGGGCGGGCCCGACAGCATGCGCGGGTCAGCGAGCGTCTGGCTGGCGTACTCGGAGGCCTCGATCCAGTCAAGGTCCCCGTGCGTGTCGTCAACCACCTTGAGGGCGCGGTCGAGGTGGCTCGAATAAATAGACTGTACCCCCGCGGCAAAGGACAGGTACAGCTTGCGCTGGCGCTTAAGCTGGCCCAGCGCCGCAAAAAGCCCGCGCAGGATCTCGCCCGGGGTCGCCGTGGCGGGCACGCCGGGCAGCTCCCCCAAATAAATAATGAGCCGCTCGGCCAGCCCCACCAGGACGAGTAGCAGCGCCTCGAACTGCGCATAGTAGTGGTTGCACGCCTTGTGCCACTTGCGGAACCCGGCCTCGTGCATCTCCTCGAGCCACGCGGCGGTGGTCGCGTCGGGCACCCCGGTGAGCAGCGCGTTGTAGATGCTCTCGACGGGGTTCGCCAGGTTAAAGAACTGCTCGAGTGCCGTCTCAAACGCCCGCTGCTCCTGCTCGAGCTTGCTGGCGTAGGTGACCATCTGCTCGAGGGTCTTTTGCACCTGGGTGGGCTTGACCACCAGGTCGTTGATCTGCGCCGAGTCGTAGGTTTTCAGGTACGACGCCTCGACGCGGTGCAGCTTGGTGCGGGTGAGCACGAGAAAGTTGCCGCCGTCGCTCCAGATGTCCACCACCGGCGCCGAGTCGAGCGGCAGGGCCCCAAGGGGTAGGACGCCGTCCAGGTTGATCTTGAGCTCGCCGCGGCGCGAGCCCACCGCGAGCACGAGGTTCTCGTTCCATTTGAGCGTGTCGGGGACCTGGAACCTGGTCCTGGGGCCCCTGGGGTCTCCCTTGGGGTCTCCCTTGGGGCCCTTGGATCCCCCCCTGGGGCCCTGCCACGCCAGCACCGCCGCGTTCTGGTTGGCCACAATCTGCGCGACCTTGCCGTCGCACTCCTGCAAAATCTGGTACAGCCCGTCGGCGTAAACCACCGCAAGATTCGCGCCGTCGGGGCTCCAGGCCAGGGCAGACGCCGACGTCTGCTTTCGCGCAGGGACCGACCACACGAGCTCGCCGTTCAGCCGAAACAGGCTGATGGTGGCCTTGTCTGTGTAGAAAGCCACGACGCGGGTTTTTGGGTTGAGCGAGGTGAGGTTTGGTACCACGCGTTGAGCGAGGGTGTGCATGGGGTAAAGCTGGGAAATTGAGGGGCTAAGGTGAGGATGGAAGGCCAGATGAGAGAAGCAAAAGAGAGTTGTGGGTGTATGCAAAAATCTACTCAACTTATTTTGCTCAACTATATCCCCTATTTAGCTTTTGCACCTAGTCTACATTATATCCTTACATCAATTACTCCCCACCCTACATCAACTCCAACCCTACACCAACTACTACCCTTGGTCAACTCCACTACAACTTACAAATGTTTCACAAACCGGCTCAGATCAAGCCGTACGCGGCAATCAAAGGCTCGGAACGCAAGCAACTCCTCGCAAAACTCGAGACGCAGGCCAGCGAGCCCGTCGACGCCGGCCTCGTCCCCAAATCCGTCCAGTCGGCTAAAAGTATCCTGCGCAACGGCCGCAAGGCGCAGATCTATGCGGCAGAGGGCAGGCCTCTGTTTGTCTCTTTTGGCGAAACCATCGTCCCCACAGTTATCAGCCTGGCAGAGGCCCCGTCGCTGGTGCCCACGGTGTGGACGGTGCCCAACACCCTCAAGTTTCTCGTGAGCGGCGCCGATTTCATGATCCCCGGGATCTATGGTGACGTCCCGCAGGTCGCAAGCGGCAAGGTTGTCCAGATCCGCGAGCTGGACCAGGGAAAGCTGCTGGCGGTCGGGATAACTCTGGTCGACCTGGCCACCGTCAAAGAGGGCGAAAAGGGCAAAGCGATTGAGATTGTCAATGTGAGGGGCGACACGCTTGTTCCAGAGAGTCTAATGCCCGAGGAGCGAGCGGTGGCGGCGGTGGAGACGGAGGCAACAGAGGCAGTGACAGAGACCGAACCACAACCTGAAGCAGCACAGCCTGAAACACACACAGACGTGCCACTGACCACTCAAGAAGCAGACGACGCGTTCATGTACGCAGCCCCCCGCGCCCTGGCCACCCCCTCGGAGTACCCCATGCCATCGGCCACATTTGCCAAGCTCCTGGGATCGCACTTTCCCTACGAGCACCCCGAGATGCTCATCAAAAACACCAGCTGGAAAAAGCTGCCCAAATTCCTCGCCCACCTCGACAAGCAGGGCCTGGTCAAAGTTAGAGAGCGCAACGGCGACACCATCATTGAAAGCACCACCGTCGAGCTCGTGGAGCAGCAGGCCGCGCCAAACAAGGCCAAATCAGCATCCAAAAAGCTAGAGATTGAGATCCTCTACAAGGTGCGCTCCAGCGGCGCCGAGATCGCCCCCACGGCGCCGTACCTTGCCGCAGGCGACCTCAAAAAGTATCTCGTCGAGTATGTGGAAAAGGCAGGGATCAGGGACAAGGCCCAGGTCAAGATCGACGACGTGCTGCGCAAGGCATGCGGATACAAGCAGGACGTGCATGAAGCCCAGATCAACGACGCCATGGCCGAGTTTGTCAAGCACTCGACGCAGCAGTGGCACAGGATTGCCGGAGAGCTCAAAAAGGGCAACGTGCCGAGTATTGTGATTAGCACCGAGCGCAAGGGCGGCAACAAGGTCGTCACCAAGGTCATGGGTATGGAGGCATTTGGGTTTGGAGCCAAGCAGTTTGCCGAGCACCTCCGGGTGGCGTGCGCCGGCTCAACGACAGTGTCTGAGACAAAGGCGGGCAAAAATACAAAGCCGCAGCCAATTGTGCAGATCCAGGGCGACCACATCTCCAAGGTGACGCAGTACCTTGAATCAGAGGGCGTCAAGAGTAGCTGGATCAAGGTTGAAAAGAGCAAAAAGTAGCATAGTTTAGTTGGTTTTATGAGTGTATTCAGGTGATGCGATTGTCGACTGTTTCCCCAGAAGGTGGGCTGCGCTACCAGTGAAGTAGAGTACCCGCCAGTTTTCAAGACAACCAAGATTGCAGAAACGCGAGCTAAAAAGCCGTCATTATCACCTAGAGAGACTTCGCTAGTCAGGTGGGCACGCATTCAAGTATTGCCTACTCAGTATGAGGAACCATTATGAACTGGTCATGATCTGTTCAGTAGCATGGACCAATGTTGGTGCACTGCACCCCAAGGCTGTAACAATGTGAAATATATGCAGCAACGGTCAAGAACAATTTAGGCGCCCTCAGATTTAGCTGTTATGGGTAAAACTCAGAATTTGTTAGATTGCACAATGCCGCATCGCGGCACTAAACTGTTGGCCATCAGGCTTGAATAAATTACTAGCTAACAGGCGTGCGCTGTGCGAGCTGTGCGAGCTGTGCTCGCCTACTCAACCTTGCTCTTTTTAGCCAGCGCGGCCGCATCGTCACACTTTTGCAGCTCGCGACGAAATTGAATGTCGCGAAACACGCCGAGGCCCCGGTACCGCTGCACGAGCAGCATCCCCACGGGCGCCAGCAGCGGCAGGTACACCGCCATCTTGTGCTCGTCGGGGAAAAACGTCTGCGAGACCATATCCTTTTCAAAAAACGCCGCCTGTGCGTGCTTGAACGCCAGCCCGGCGTGCACGTGCGAGGGCGAGGGCGCCGCAAGGGCCTGTTTGAGGTACCCAAGGGCGGTATTACAGTTTTGCAGGACGCTGGCCGGAATGGCAATGTGCTGCATGCTCTGGGCCAGCCGCTCGAGCGAGCCCAGGGCCTGGGCGGTGGCCTTGAGGCCGCGGGCAGTGTGGATGCGCGCCAGCGCGTCGAGGCGAAGGTCGAGGCTCGCCGGCTCAGCGGGCGCGCCCAGCAGAGCCAGAAGATGGCCCTGGAAGATGGGATAGTACTTTTCAATGTCGGCCTCGCGCATGATGGCAACCCCTCCCCACTGGGGCACCAAAAAGCTGTTTGTGGCCGAGTTTTCAATCTGGTGATCGCCAATGTACAGCACAAAGTTCAGCGTCGGGTACGGCATGGTGCTGGCGAGGTTCCATTCTGCGAAATTCACAAACGTCGACAGGCTCTCTGTGCTGAGCGGGGTGCCGGGAGTTGTAGGGCAGCCGGGGCGTGCATAGTGCTCGAGCTGCGAGTCCACAGTGATATTTGCCACGTGCCTGCCGAGATACGAGCGTAGGCCGCTAAACTTGCGGTAAAACAGTGCCGGGTCAAAGTCGATGGCCTGGCCGTCGCCACTGAGTACGCTGAGACTGATGTGCAGCTGGGGGCTGTAGCTTGCGGCGGAGCTGCTGAGGGGCGCGTGGCCAGCCCACCAGGCGAGCTCCTGGCGGTAGACGGCGTCGAGCAGCACGTCGACGGTCATTGCGGGCACGAGCCCAGACTGCAGCGTCTCGAGGTCGTATTCAATGTGTCCCTTGCGTCCCTTGTCGTCGATATGAAAGCCGGCACCGTGGTCTGAGGCCTGGGAAAACGTCAAAACGAGCGCCTCGGGGGTGGGCTCTGTTGTGAACTCGATGGTCCAGTTGCGGACGTTGTACGAGTCGAGGCGCTGGTTGACCACGTGCTGGGCGGCGTCGACAATGTCTGCGAGCTCGTGCGTGGGCTCGAGCACGACGGGGACGCGCGCCTGGTGCTCGGACGAGATGTGGCTCTCGTAGAAGGAGAGCTCGCCCAGGGGCAGCGGCGCACGGTAGGTCTTGACCGTTAGCAGCCAGAGGGGCCCCGCCATGGCGAACCAGGCGGCCACCACGACGAATGCGCGCATAGGCGGCGACATGTCCTTCCAGCGCAGCATAAGCAGGGGAGAGGGAGGAG
This sequence comes from Wickerhamiella parazyma, assembly GCA_030562575.1. Lineage (NCBI taxonomy): Eukaryota > Fungi > Ascomycota > Dipodascomycetes > Dipodascales > Trichomonascaceae > Wickerhamiella > Wickerhamiella parazyma. Next base: position 15,587 of record JAKTZS010000015.1, read on the forward strand.
GAGAGGGCGTTTAAATGTGCTCGAAAAACAAAGCTACCAATAATCAAATCTCGCTACATAATTCATAATTTCTACTTGGCAACCCCCAAAACCAACAGCCACCTACCACGCTGACATGGACCGACACCTGATCGACATTGTGAACCAGCTCCAGGACGCCCTCGCGAGCGTGTCCACGACGAGCGGAATCGACCTGCCGCAAATCACGGTCGTGGGCAGCCAGTCGAGCGGCAAGTCGAGCGTCCTGGAGAACATTGTGGGGCGGGACTTTTTGCCGCGCGGGACGGGCATTGTGACGCGCCGGCCGCTGGTGCTGCAGCTGATCAACAACCCGCTGCCGAGCGGCGTGGCCAAGGACGACCTGCCCACCGTCAACGACTACGAGTGGGGCGAGTTTTTGCACAGCTCGGAGAAGTTCCACGACTTTGACAAGATCCGCGACGAGATCGTGCGCGAGACCGACCGCACAACCGGCAACAAGGGCATCTCGCCCGACCCCATCAACCTCAAGATCTACTCGCCGCACGTGCTGACCCTGACGCTGGTCGACCTGCCCGGGCTCACCAAGGTGCCTGTGGGCGACCAGCCCAAGGACATTGAGCGCCTAATCAAGGAGATGCTGCTCGAGTTTATCTCCAAGGGCAACGCCATCATTCTTGCGGTGACCGCGGCCAACACCGACCTGGCCAACTCGGACGGCCTCAAGCTCGCGCGCGAGGTTGATCCCGAGGGCAACCGCACGATTGGCGTCCTGACCAAGATCGATCTGATGGACGAGGGCACCGACGTGACCGACATCATGAACGGCAAGGTCATCCCGCTGCGGTTCGGGTACATCCCCGTGATCAACCGCGGCCAGCGCGACATTGACAATCGCAAGAGCATTGGCAACGCGCTGAGCGCGGAGCACGAGTTTTTCGTCAAGCACTCGGCGTACGCCAACAAGGCGGCGTTCTGCGGCACGCCGTACCTCACCAAGCGGCTCAACGACATTCTGCTCAACCACATCCGCATGACGCTGCCCGAGATCAAGACGCGGATCGACTCGCGGCTCAAAAAGGCGCGCGTCGAGCTGCACTCGCTGGGCCCGGCCGAGCTGGGCTCGCCGAGCTCGGTGGTGCTCACGATCGTGACCCAGTTTTGCAACGATTACCGCCAGACGCTCGAGGGCCACAACAAGGACGTGTCGACGCAGGAGCTGAGCGGCGGCGCGCGCATCAGCTTTGTGTTTCACGAGGTGTTTGCCAACGGCATCAAGGTGCTCGACCCATTTGACACAATCTCGGACGGCGACATTCGCACGATCCTGCACAACTCGGCCGGCGTGACGCCGGCGCTGTTTGTCTCGTCCAAGCCGTTTACGTTCCTGATGAAGCGCCAGGTGCACCGCTTTGAGGAGCCGGTGCTCAAGTGCATCCAGCTCATCTACGACGAGCTGATCCGTATCCTCAACAGCGTGCTGGCAAAGCCCGAGTACCAACGGTACCCCGGGCTGCGCAGCCAGGTCGGCGAGGTGTTTACGGCGTTTCTGCGCAGGGCAATGGCCCCCACCACCAAGCTGTGCAAGGACGTGGTGGCGATGGAGGCGACATACATCAACACGAGCCACCCGGACCTGATCAAGGGCCCGCAGGCGGCGGACCTTGTGCGCCAGCAGCTGGCCATGTCCAAGCCGCAGTCTGTGGACTCCAAGGGCAAGCTTCTGGGCAAGTCCGAGGCGGTTGCCGTGAGCAAGGACGACATCAAGGATGCGCCGTTTGGCGGGTTCTTTGGCGATCTGTTTTCGTCGCGCTCCAAAAAGCGACTGGTGGCTATGGAGGCGCCGCCCACGCTGCTCAAGGCCAACGGCGAGATGAGCGAGCGCGAGCTGATGGATGTCGAGGTGATCAAGCTGCTCATCAAGAGCTACTTTGCCATTGTGCAGTGTACTGTGACTGATCTGGTGCCCAAGGCCATCACGTTTGCGCTCATCAACGAGAGCAAGGATGAGATCCAAAAGGAGCTGCTGGAGCAGCTGTACAAGTCTGATGGGTTGGACGAGCTGGTCAAGGAGAATGATATGACGACTGCTCGCCGCAAGCAGCTTTCAAAGACCATCGAGGCGCTTCAGAATGCGCAGGCGATTGTATCTCAGGTTGCGTGAGGGGAGGACTTTGCCCATTTTGCACTCGATAGCTAAATTATACTAAACTTCAATGTGTCCCAGCACTTGCTCACTAAATTATACTGAACAATGTGTCCCAGCACTTTCTCACTTCACTTGTCATTCAGCTAAATTATACTAAAACTTGTGCGCACCAAGCTCCAGCGCATAGCCAAGCGTCAACTTGGTGTGCTGCAGCATGTGCTTGAAATCAAGCTTGTCGAGCGTATCCCGCGTGGTGTGGATAAAGTGGTCCGTGCTCTTGAAATCGGCCTCAATCACAAACGCAGACGGGTACCCGTGCTTGGACGCCGACGCGTGGTCGCTGCACGCGTAGCCGCACGTCGTCTCAACAAACGGAATGTCGCAGTACGAGTCCACCACCAGCTTGATAAACTCGGTCAAACCAGGGTCCACATAGTCCACAATCAGCCCCAGCGAGTCGCTGCCGTCCTCGTGAAGGCTGCCGGCAGAGTACCCCGTCATGTCCTGCTGCAGCATCGCCTTGACCGGGCGCTTGTCCTTGGCGTACGCCTCAAACACGTCCTGCGACCCAAGCAACCCCAGCTCCTCGGCAGAGTACCAGTGGAACTCGAGCGTGTTGCGCGGCGTGTACCCGCTCTCCGCCAGCACCCTAAACACCTCGAGAATCGTCACGGTACCCGACCCATCGTCGTCGGCGCCGGGCGCAGGCAGGATGCTCGGCATCACCAGATTGATCGAGTCCTGGTGCGCACCAACAACAACAACGTCCTCGGTCTCGCCGGCGAACCGCGCAATCAGGCTCTTTTGCTGCCACTCGTGGTCAAACAGCTCCACCGAAATGTCGTCGCGATCGGCCGCGATCTCCTTGACCTGCTCGTGCAGCCACAGCGAGCTGTTGAGCCCGTGCTCGGACTTGGCGTACCGCGTGTAAAACCCGCTAAACTCGGTCAGGGTGCTGATGAGGTTGTGCTCAGAGAGGTTTCCCGCGAGCGCATCGAACGCCGCCGTCTGGTGGACCTTTTTGGGGAACTCCACCTCGGCCTTGGCAGTGACCACATCCTCACGGCCAGTCACATCAAAGAACCGGATGCTGGACCGCAGCGTGTCCAGCAGCTCGTCCTCAGTGACCCACTGGCGCACGCCCCCCTCAAACTCAATCAGGCGCATCTCGCCCTGCTGGGGAGCATCCAATTCGTTGTCCACGGCGGCGTGGAACAGCTCATTCAGGCTGAACGCGCTAACAGTGGCAAGTAGCGCGAGGTGCATAATGAGAGGCCGACGCCACAACTTCTCCAACCCTTATCGGGTGGCGCGGGTGGCGCCATGCAGCCCTACCCTTCGGTACCTTCCTAAACCGGAAATGGAAATCGACAAAAAATGGCTCCTCAAGTGCGGCGAATTGGCCGACCAGGCGGTCAGGGACGGCAAGCACCCGTTTGCGGCGATCCTTGTCAAGGACGACACGCTGCTCATGACCCAGGGGAATATCAGCACCGTCGAGCACGCCGAGAGCACGCTCGCCCGCCTCGCCTTTGGCAAGTACTCGCCCGAGTTTCTGTGGAAATGTACCCTCTACACCACGGCAGAGCCTTGCTGTATGTGCAGCGGCACCATCTACTGGGCCAATATCGGTACTGTGGTCTACAGCATGTCTGAAGCGAGGCTACTAGAGTTTACTGGAAACCACAGTGAGAACCCCACAATGAGTCTTGGCGTTGAGGAGGTGCTGTCGCGCGGGCAAAAACCGATCCAAGTGCGCCAGCTAGAGCTGGTAGAGCTTGAGGCTGCGCATGAGTTTTGGAAGTGATGCCTCTGAGTAGCTAAGTTTATTTCATACAAGCATGGTAAAGGCCATGAAATTCTGGTGTTCCTCGTTGGGAATTGCTCTACTTGAATTTCAAGTCACGGCCTATCCTGGGCAATGCCATGACTTTGCTATAGTATTCGGCATCGCTATCGTCACTTTCGTCCACATAATACTCTCCTTCTTCAATAATAGCGTGGCCAGGTTTTCCGTGTTCGGATTCTCGTGTAGGCGGAGAGTCGTAGCTCTGCTCGCCAACGCTCTCTTTCCATGATGAGTTCGGGGATACAGGGCTCTGCATAGGTTCCTGTGCATTTTGCGCAGCTGGTGTATCAGGGAGTGGCTCATGAGTACCCAGCGCTACAGAGGGCTCGGCTCTACTCTGGCCACCCTTCGAAATGAGGGTGTCAAGGGCAGCCTCTGGCTGGTGGCCTTGATCAGGCAAGGTTAAAGGGGGAGCTGACACCTTGGCAACATTTGAATGATCGGCTGGCTCAATTGATGCGTTGTCAACTGTTTTGCCCACGTCCACTGCATCCTCTACGCTCTTGCTGCCAGAGTCCATAGAGGTAGAATCCCTACAATAAACAGGCGCAGTGTCTGTAATAGTACCTGTCTGGAATGCACCAATAGCGCTGAGCGCGTTGCTATCGCCAATGCCAGAGCCCTCAGGAGGCTGGTGCGCACCACTACCGCCAGTGCTGAGAGAGTTTGGCTGATCGATGCTTGGAAGCTCACTTGCATCCTCCACCTCTGAGGTAGCGCTCTGATCGTCATCTAAATAGTGCAATTTGCCATCAGGGCCAAGGACAAGAGGTAAAATCTCACAGTCGCTCCCATAGACTGAGGAAGTGTCTACACCCTCCCACGGGTCCCTCGTCCCCAAACTGTCGCGCTCGCGGCCTTGACCTGGTGCGACGCTATCAGCTTCATCCAATTGAAGTAAATCAGATGCGTCCATCTCGCGTGATGAAGGGGGAGTTGGTGTATCGCCCAAAACCATTGTTGGTGAGGGCGGGACTTTGACCTGTTTTATAGTTCACTTTGTGTGGGCCGGTGGGCCGCGAATATTTGGGGTTTACGAGCATTTAAGTACTTTATTGGAATCATCTAGAGATTTTATAAGACAGAAAAGGGCTTGGCTTTTATGAATGGGATCAATTGGGCTGCTCAAGCTACGTATATTCTCGCAAGTGGGCCAAAGGCTCGCTGTTGCCCGAACATGTATTTAGGATCTGGGCTCTATTGCCTAGGTTGGACAATCGCTAGTGTCTATCTGCAATATTGAGTCGATCCGCAGCCCACATTTCAAGATGTAACGTGGTTGGCTTGTTACGCTGAATCTAACTGCATTGCCTGTAATACCACTCTTTGATATCTACTTTTTTCTAATCTCTTTGTGTTTTTCGTTTAATATCAATTTGACCCAGTGGCACTACAGTCTGTGGACCGCCCAGGCCGCTCCTCACCCCGCGGCCATTCTGTATAGTCCAAAACAGCCTACATGAAGACCCTATGACTCAGCATACTATCAGCTTTCACAATTTCCTCAAAATTAAAATCGAGCCCTAGTCACGTGCCTGCATTAGTCACACGATAGGGCCCATATCGCACCCACTCAAACACCCCAGGCACGCATCCACACTCACCAAATGGCCGCCGAAAAGAAGACGCGCAGCGCAGTAAACGACGTTGTTACTCGCGAGTACACCATCCACCTCCACAAGCGTGTCCAGGGCGTCCAGTTCAAGAAGCGTGCCCCCAAGGCTGTCAAGGCCGTCAAGGCCTTCACCTCCAAGGAGATGGGTACCTCTGACGTCCGCCTGGACCCCCTTCTCAACAAGGCTCTCTGGGCCCGCGGTATCAAGGGTGTCCCCACCCGTATCCGCGTGCGCATCAGCCGCAAGCGTAACGACGAGGAGGGCGCCAAGGAGAAGCTCTTCAGCTACGTCCAGGCCGTCGCCGTTGCCAACCCCAAGGGCCTCCAGACTACTGTCATTGACGAGTAAAGAGGTATTTAATAGCATGTAGTGAGCTTCGCTCTTATATTGTAAACATCAATTTAGATGGATGATTCTGTTGGGCTGCAGGTCACTCTTCCTCATTGGGCGATATGCACGTGCTAGATAATAGCTATGCACCCTCGTTGCGCATTGGCATGCGCTGGATCGTGAGACTGTCTAGCTGCGCATTCCTGATCCAGCAGGCTACATTCTGCCCAAATCTTGAGTGTTGGCCAGCGGCTGCTCTTGGTCTTGGCCTGGCCTGGCGCAGATTTGTTGCTAGGCCGACCTATTTACTTCCTCTAGGCCACCTACTCGACTAGTAGATGCAGGTAGCACAGAGTGAAGGGGCTATAGTTTCACAAGTACAAACTCAAGTTAGCTACACAGACACTCGGTTAGCTCTTATACGTCAATTAACGAGTCCAGCCTAATTCGGATATATTAAATCAACCGCAATCTGAGTAGGCTTGCCAAATTAGCAAGATGCAAGCTCACAAAAATATACTTGGAATGCATAGAATTACATCGCCCGACTAGCGCGCATGCGGCCACTGCAAGGTCTTAAACGGCTGCGTCTACATTCCACAACGGTCACTAGCGCTAGCTGCAATCGGCCTCAGTCCTCTAGCTTGCCATTTTTAAACTTCTCGGCTAGGCTTTTTCAGTTATGCAAGATCTCGAGTCTAGTGCATGCTGCTGGGCGTTTTTTTTATCAGACATGCAGTACCTTGCATATGCGAGAATGAGCATGCGCAAGCGAGTGAGGGTACAAATAGAGTGGTTCCTGAAAGTACTCCACCAATGATCACCACACGCCTCACTCTTCTCTCTCTGGTGGCTGCCTATGGCGAACAGATCTACAGACGCGATGATGCTGTTTCTAGCGGCAACAGCACTTCTAGCACCACCGGCTCAGTCTCGGCCACCAACACTGATAGCACATCGGTCGTTTCTACTACTAGCTCGAGCAACTCTGGTACTCAGGACCCGGTCGCTGCCAGCACATCGGGCAATTCTACCACTGGCTCCGCCAACTCCACCGGTGCTCAAGACCCAATCGCTGCAAGCACTACTGCGAATGTGACCTATGCTTCTGATACCCCTGGTATCATTACTAGCCCCGCATACCCTGATCTTACTCTGACCGTCACGGGCGACGTTTACATTACCAGCTATCTCTACCCCTCTACCACTATTGCCTCCACTAGCACCAGCTTTCCCACCAACGGTAGCACTGTGGATGCTGGCGCCGCCAGCACTGTCACTGCCTACTCTACTCATGTTGCTACTGTCTGCCCTACTTGCACTGAAGAAAATACCCGCCCCACAATCACTGAGGGCACTACTATTTTTACCACCTACTGCCCCGAGGCTACCACTTTTGCCTATGGCAAGAGCACATATACTGTTACTGGCCCAACCACTCTAACTGTGACCTACTGCCCTCAGAGCACTGGCTCGGGTGACGGCTCGGGTAATAGCTCTGGATCTGGCAATGGTTCTGGTAATGGCAGCGGCTCTGGCAATGGCTCTGGCTCCGGCAATGGTTCTGGATCTGGCAATGGTTCTGGTAATGGCAGCGGCAATGGCTCTGGCTCCGGCAACGGTTCTGGTTCTGGCAATGGCAGCGGCTCTGGTAATGGCAGCGGATCTGGTAATGGAGCTGGCAGCGGTTCCGGTAATGGCTCTGGCTCTGGCTCTGGTAGCGGCTCTGGTAATGGCTCAGGCAATGGCTCTGGATCTGGCAGCGGCTCTGGTAACGGCTCTGGCGACGGTTCTGGTAATGGATCTGGCAGTGGTAGCGGCTCTGGCAATGGCTCTGGCAGCGGCACTGGCAGCGGCTCCGGCTCTGGTAACGGTTCTGGCTCTGGTAGTGGCTCCGAAAATGGCTCTGGCTCTGGCAATGGCTCTGGTAGCGGCTCTGGCTCTGGCTCAGGTAGCGGCTCAGGCAATGGCTCAGGCAATGGCTCTGGATCTGGCTCCGGCAGTGGCTCCGGCAACGGCTCTGGATCTGGCAGCGGCTCTGGTGACGGCTCTGGCTCTGGCTCTGGCTCTGGTAACGGCTCTGGCTCTGGCTCTGGTAGCGGCACCGGCAATGGCTCTGGTAACGGCTCCGGTTCTGGCTCTGGCTCTGGTAGCGGCTCAGGCAATGGCTCAGGGAATGGCTCTGGATCTGGCTCCGGCAGTGGCTCCGGCAACGGCTCTGGATCTGGCAGCGGCTCTGGTGACGGCTCTGGCTCTGGCTCTGGCTCTGGTAACGGCTCTGGCTCTGGCTCTGGTAGCGGCACCGGCAATGGCTCTGGTAACGGCTCCGGTTCTGGCTCTGGCTCTGGTTCTGGTAACGGCTCTGGCTCTGGCTCCGGCTCTGCCGTCAACACCGCTGTTCAGTCTGCCAACGAGTCTACTGGGTCCGCCACTGGCATTGCAGTTGCTAACTCTGGTGCCCTCAGCCTGCCCACGTTTGCCCTTCTGCTGCTCCAGCTCTTTTGAATCCCCAACATTCCCTCTATAATGTACTCTACTTAATAAAATAATATACTTTCGTGCTATAGACTGCAGGCAATTCACCATGCTAAAGCCCTATCGTTATCGTAAACGCCGCCCAAGGCAACATACTTAGGATAAGGAGCTTGAGAGAAAACACTTGAATTGGACGAATGGTTGTCCTGAGATTGGTGAAAAGGAGTTGGTGAAGCGACGTCAATTATCTTGACCCATTGAGGAACGGTTTGAGCTTTATTGACCTTACGAGTACACTTGAACGTCGGATGCATGAAATTGACATAGGAGATATTGTTTTCCCGCTTGTATTTGCGATATTACGCCTTTTTGTGAAGGCACTGAGAGCCGCAGCGAACACTTGACGCACCTCGCCTGGTGGAAATTGGACAACTGTAGATTGCCAGCCGAAGGCTGAGCTGCTTTAATGCTAGCCCCTTTAGAAAGAGTTAGCTTGGGCCCGGTGGTTTGAGCGTCCTGGATGAAGCTGGACAGTAGGGAGCGCTGGCTGAGTTGCCTTTCTTTTGTTACTCTGCCGATGCGTAGAGTTTAGCTTGTTTACCCACTCCTCCCACATCGCAGACACCAACAGCAAGAATAATCAAACAGCCCACAAGACAGCTCAAACAGCTAGCATACATAGCATAAACTTTCTACAAACATCAACACTCACTAGATCGATTTTTAGATTTGCAATATGCGTATATATTTATTAGTGCTTTGTGAAGAATTTGGCTCTTTACGCAGCGACCTTGGGCTTGGCAACGCCAGTGCGGAAACCGTTCTTGGCGCGGCGGTCGACGGTCTTGAGGTATCTCATGCGACCGGTACCGGTAGTGCGGCGGCGGCTGGTCTTGAGGCCCCAGTTGTAAGAGCGGATCTTGGCGCTAGGGTAGCCACAGCTCGAGCAGCGCTGCTTTTGAAAGTGCCAAGAGTGGCTGTTGCAGCGTCTGCACACAGAGCCGTGGCTCTTGGTGTGGCGCTTTCCCATAGACGGAGTACCTTTACTCATTTGTAGTGTGGAATCTCCAAACGCTCGAAATGGCTTGAGTGGGGGGGGAACGAGCCGAGTTGAGCCCTACTACGTGACAAAGAATATTATGTCATATTGCTGTTTTTGGGCGGGCGCTCTGAACTAGGCGGTCAATGCTCGGGTTTCTGGTCTATACCATAGGGGCTAGTCATGATGGTAGCTTTTTGATGGGCTGCTACTCGACGCCAGCCTGGCCACAGCCAATCAGCCGAGGTTGCATATTATGCAGGTACGCGAGCATGCTGCATGCACACCAGGGTCCCACATTCAAAAAATTATCGCTGATAAAACAAAGGAGCATATGACTCCGTTTTGTACAATAAACCTTTTCAATTCAAGTGGTTGGGTATCACCACTGCTGGCGGTATTCTCTAGTCAAGGTCCCCACAAGTTGTAAGTCTTATTCTGGCTTTCCAACCTCGAGTCACAAAAACTAGTGCTGTAACTCATTGAAATACCTTGTGCAACATTTTATCAATAAATCTACACAATCAAATTGGTTTCAAGCTTCCGTGGAGGCTGAACTTCATCCTGCCTGCCGTTACTATGGATACGATCGGGAGCTCATCACTGGAATGAAGCTTCCAAATGCGTGAAATATGGGCACAGCTATTTTCTTTTAGGCTAAAAACTGCAGGCTGCACCCAAAAAGTGTAATACTTTATTAAATCTCAGGCTGCAAATTCGGGCCAATATTCTCGTTGCTGCCTGGCACGCGTCGACGCGTCGGAATGTGTTGCTAGGGGCACTATAATTAAATAAAGTATTGCCCGGTTCTTATTTGAGGTGGATTGGGCGATAAAGCTATTTAATATTTAGCTTTTTTGGCCTCCCAGAACTAATGTATGCGGACTCATGCATGACGGTGCATACACTACATTTCTTACCTACGCGTTCTTACCTTCCTCAGACATGGAGTGTCCACCGTCGTCGCCACCGCGTCTGCTGCCGGGGTTCGTTTCAAAAGGCTTCCAGATCTTTCAAGATGCACACGAAACTGGCCTCGAGACTCCGCTCCCCACTAGTGACCGCGACCTTGCCAGTGATCTTGGACGCGTCTTGTCGAGCGAGCCCGACGTGATCAAGAGCCGCGCTGTGCTGAAACCTCTAAACAAAATCACCCTGTCGCCTGATGCACCGATCTTGGTAGGGCGTTCGTCGCGTTGCCAGTACGTTTTGAGCAGCTGCAGTAAATTGATCTCGCGCATTCATGCTCGCGTTTCCTACGAGTCAGCGACAGACCTTGTTACTATTGAGTGTCTCGGCTGGAATGGCCTCACTGTGGTCGTGCCCTCGCGCAGCGGCCCCAAGGAGTACCCCGTGGTGCGCCACCAAACTATTTATATCGAGAGGACGAGCGGAATTGAGCTTGTCATCAAGAACCTCCGCACATTTATCGAGGCTCCTAAACTCAGTGAGACCACTGAGGATGAACAAGAGGATCCGATCCAAAAGACCATCGACCAGCTCAGCCAGCCAATTCAGGCAGCTCTGCCCGAGGAAACCAAACAGCTCAAGCGGGTGAGGTTTGAAGAGACTTCCAAGCAGGCTTCTCTGCAAGAGCGGTCGACGAGATCTGTGCTCTCCTTGGGTGACTACAAGAAGAGGAAAATTGGGAATGAGGAGAACCAGTCGGTGTTTTCAAGCGCAAGCGTAAAAGAACCTACGGTGAGAACGCAGGGCACCGCAGCCCTTGCAGTCGTGGCGCCCCCTAGCCCTGTAGAGCTCGCTCAGCCCAAGGTTGCCGAGCCTGCACCTCTAGCCAAGGCAAGCTTTCCGCTGGCGGAGAGGAGTGGAGCAAAAGTGGAGTCGCAACCCAAGCCTGTGGTTGCGCCTGTCGAGGCCGCAGCCCCTGCCGAGCCTGTGGTTGCGCCTGTAGAGGTCGCAGCCTCTGTCGAGCCTGTGGTTGCGCCTGCAGAGCCCGCGGCCCTTGTCAAGCCTGTAGTTGCGCCTGTCGAGCCCGCGGCCCCTGTCGAGCCTGTGGTTGCGCCTGTAGAGGTCGCAGCCCCTGTCGAGCCTGTGGTTGCACCTGTCGAGCCCGCGGCCCCTGCCGAGCCCGCAGCGCCTGCTGAGCCTGTGGTTGTACCCGCAGAGCCTACAGTTGCGCCTGCGCCTGAACCGCTCAAGGCTTCCGAGGCCCTCCAAGTCCACTCCCCGCCCACTGCCCTGAATTCATTGGAAGATTCACAGCTCGAAACCATACCCTCCAAAGAACAGGATCAAACTTCCGAGACTGCTCCCCTTGCCGAGACTCAAACTCCCTCGGAAAGCGCCCCCGCTACAGCGAGTGCTGGCAAGCCCAATGCACCTGCCGAACCCATGCAAGCTACTGTCGAAAGCAAGGCTGGTACCGCTCAGGATTCTACTACCAGCGTGCCACAGCCAGAAAACAGCAAGCTGGGCGCTAAGAAGATTTCCGAAAAGCCCCCCACGGCCACAGCAGCAGCCGCCGCTCCCAAAGCAAAGACGCGCAAGCAAAGAAAGCCTACAAACACCAAGAGTAAGGTCCCCGAGCTGTCCAAGCTGACCCCTACCAACGACCTGGACTCTCTTATCAACTGCATTGCATTTTCGCGCCTCAATTCCACTCCGCTTGGGCAAGTGGCAGAGGCCGTACCCTCAATGTCGCGCAAAGACATAGTCTCTGTGCTCGCATCCACAAGCTGTATCGGTGTCATTCAGCGCGAGGGCAAGGATGCGCTTGGAAAGCTGCTCGACCCCGAGTACTACTATGTGGCCGAGCTCGACACCAACTTGGAGCGCCTGTCGCTTGTTTCACAATCCGCCCGCAAATCATTACGGGCATGCCGCAAGGTGCACAAGCAGTACTTTTACAAAAAGCCCAAGTAATTCTATCGTCATATGTATAAATCAGCCACGAAACTCTCTGTCACGCTCGAATCTTTACCGTAGAGGCCCGCCCAGTCCTGGAATCCACCTTGTAGGACGTAAACTTGGGGGCTATCGGCGTTCAAATGGTTCGAGTAGTATTTTGCACAACTAGGGCCACGCTGCTGGCTGAGTTGGCAGTGAAAAACCACCGTTTGTGCATCTTTGGTCTGCTCAATCAAGTCGGAACATCTCGCGGCAAAGTGCTGCGAGGGCACATTAATGCTCGACTTGATATGGCCGCCAAAGCGGTCATCGTCTCGCACATCTACAATGACTAGGCCAGGCTCCTCGAGCCGGTCGCGGAGCGCCTTTGGAGAAATCTGCCGCATGACTGATAAAGTGGCAGCAACCGAAATTTGAGTGATCCAAGTGGATGCGCAGTCTCGCAATATCTGCGCTGCTGGCGCCTGGTTTGCAGACATTGCACGCCTCCAATGACGGTCCCACATTGGTGCATCAAGACTCGCTAAAATTTATCCAGTGCTAAATACATCAAAATAGTGCGACTCAATAGGCAAAAACTTCCTCAGCGAGTACGCTGCGTCTGGTTGCGTTTATCTGCACATCACAGCTTAGCAACAAGCAAACATGTATAGTGCCCTACAGCTTCAGTCGGAGCTAGGAGCCACCGGGGTCGCCTATACGAGCTTGGACCGTAGTGTACTGATCACGTCCGGTTCATGGGTCGACGTTGGCCGCACAGCACTCAGTGTTTACGACTCCACTCTACGCTTGGAGCTTGAAAAACGCGCCTTGCGAGCGGCTGCAGGCCTAGATTACTGGAATTCCGTGAAAAAGCAGGGCGTGTTGGGCATTTGCGTCGCTTGGCTTCAGCACTTTCCCAAGCTTATTGGGGATATCTTGCCTAGACAGGGCTCGTTCAAAATCAGCCGTATTCACAAAACAAGCTTCAAAAATGTGCTCGACTCGATAGCATTTGCCATCAAATCAACCTACGCCTCGTTTGCGCAGCCAGTGGAGGCCCTTGCCGACTCAAATATCACAAAATTACAGCAAACCCGAAAGCAGTCAAATGAGACCATTGGCAGCATCCTGGGCTGCTGGAGGAGAGAAGGATCGCTCGAGGAGACTTTGCGCTCGAGCGTCAATGGACTGGCCGGTGCAATGGGGATTGAGGCCAGTCTCAAAACGCCGGACGACGTTTTGGATTGTTTGCAGAAAATCCTTGACAAGGCGAATGAAACAACCGCAGAGTCGCTAATTCCTCCGGTTTATGTGAGGTGGTGGCCTGGCATGCTCGTCGGCGCAGCCTGTGGACTGGTGATTCTGGGTTCCTGGCGCACGCTGGTCGAGGCTGGGGTGGATATCTTAAAAACCGCCCATTCAGGCCTCTACAACTGGGTGTACGAGCCGCTCTATCAAATATATCTCACCATTCGCCACGATCCCAACTCCCAAATCGCCTTGATGGGCAAGGAGAGCCTGGACGCTGATCTCGACAGCTTGCAAAACATGGTTGTGCAATTTGCTAGGGATTCAGGCATTGAGATTGACGAGGCAACCATTCGCAACGCAGTGCGCGTGGGCGATCTGGGCCCGGTCATGCGCGTGTATGAGGGCGAGCTTCGTAGCCCCTTCAAGAGTCTGTTTAGCGGAAAGCTCGCCCGGAGTCTGCTAATCCAGGTCCAAAAGACCAAGGTCGATGCTGAGATCGCTGTTTCCGGTATCAACCAGCTCATTCAGGCCCAGCAACTCGTATTTGGCATCGTGGCGGCCTTGCCTGCCTTTGGAATTGTATGGTTCCTGTGGAATAGCTTGACAAGTTATAGCAGCAATGACGCCCGAGCCGCCATCAAGGCCACTGCCGCCACCAAGGACCAAATAATGATTGGGCTGGGCGAGATCGAAGAGCTGTGCGACAGCACTCTGAGTCTCGGCGATGTCGGTGAAATCTACGTGCAGAGTGTGCGGCTCAAGGTCTTTGCCAAAAAGCGGTTCTCCCCAGAACGCTATGCGCAGTTTGCCCGGGATTTGCAGCGCATCGAGGGTGAGGGCAATTCCCAACGCGTCCTCGAGGTGTTGATGCGCATGTATGCCAAGTATTAATCCAAATGTACTGAATCTTTTCCATCTTCACTAATTTACCAACTTTGATCTCGACATTTTTAAGCCTGGTCGGCTATGAAGCTTTTCTATGCCGTGGCTGTAAGCTCCATTTTGAGCGTTGGGGCTACTCTTTTGTACCAGAAATATTCCGTTCCTGCTCAGCAGGCCCCGAGAAAAAAGAAAATCTCAAAGGAGATCATCGACGAGCAGCTAGCTCGTAATATCGCATTTTTGGGTGCTGAAAATGTGGACAAAATTCGCAACACAAAGGTGGCTGTGATTGGCCTTGGCGGCGTCGGGTCTTGGGCAGCCACAATGCTTGTTAGAAGCGGATTTGGGCACATCAAGCTGGTGGACTTTGACCAGGTGACTCTGAGCTCGCTCAATCGCCATGCATGCGCTACATTGGAGGATGTTGGTGTTAGCAAGGTAGACTGCTTGGCAAACTACCTTGGAAAAATTGCCCCCTGGGTTACGCTCGAGCCCATCCTCAGCCTTTGGACCAAGGAAAAGACGTCCTTGCTTGACGATGTCGATTTCGTTGTTGACTGTATTGACAATGTAGACACAAAGGTCGATCTACTCGACTACTGCGTGAAAAATAACATCCCGGTAATTTCGAGTATGGGCGCGTCTACAAAGGCCGACCCTCGTCGCATTGAAATCAGCGATATTTCAAACACCGCTGAAGATCCCCTCAGCAAGGTTTGCAGAGTCAAGCTGCGCAAGCGTGGCGTGAGCTCAGGTATTACATGTATCTTCTCCTCTGAGAAGCCCGGCCCCACAAAACTTCTGGAACTTGACGAGACTCAGGTGGCGCAAGGGTCAGTGGATGAGTTGAGCGTGCTCAAGGGGTTTAGGGTGCGCACCTTACCGGTACTTGGACCCATTCCTGCAATCTTTGGGCTCACCATCGCGACCCACCTCATCAACACAGTTGGCGGCTACACTAGCGTCTACGACCCAGTGCAGAGCGGCACCGCCATTGGTCCTAGGGTCCATGGAAAACAGTTCCAGAGTATGATGCGTAGACTCAGGACCCAACTTGAGCGCAATAACTGGCTCATTGATGGCATGAATCCGGTGGACAGCAGCGATGTCGATTTCAGTATTGCAGAGGTATGGAAGCACAAGAGCCTAGACGGAGGTTACGGGCAAATGTGGGTCACTATTTGGGACCCGGAGCTACCTATTGATGTACACAACCTGGTGCCTGTCAGCCGCAAGCAGCTAGATACCCACGAAAGCGAGGTGCTGTCAAAGGGCAAATCCCTGGGAATGGTATACACCAAACAGCAAATTGAACTGGTCAAGAAGCGGCGTGAGCTCAGTTTGTATCTTGAGTCCTGGAGATAGCCTATTATATAGAACTATTGAGGCTGGTAAAGCCAAGCAAGCTATATATGCTCCAATGTGATGCTTGCGTGCTTGCACTATCAATCGACCACTGCCTCTGAGCATGATCGTTTGTGTGTCCAGCATCGAGTGAGAGAACTTGACTTGCACGCATGTGATCCTGATTGTATGCTGCAAATAGCATAGCTGTCAACTCATGCGCGGCACATGCATACAGTGCAGCTCAAAAAGCCTGCCCTTGAGCTGCGGTATGATTTTTTAGGCCTCGTTATAATCCAGGTAGGCTGGGACCTTCAGATTAGCGCGTGGTGCTCAGTCGCAGAATCTCACGGAAATGGATTTTTAAGATTTTTAAAATTAAGATCGATTGCATATGCATGCATCCTGAAAAAAGGTTTCAACTAGTCGATCAATACTATCAAGGTAAAACTGCTCAAGAGCAAAGTGATTTGCCGTTCTCATGGCTTGTCGATTTTTCCGTGAGGGACCGCATTATGCATGAGATCATATGCACAATATGCACGAGCTCACAGCTGGCAGAGATCGATCTGCCTATGCGGAAAGAGCTACAAATGTAGCAGGTCAAGTTTAGGCTAGCGGACACAGACAGGCAGGGGGTTAGAGTCAGTCTTGTGCATCGAGGCGAGTTTCCATCTAGTTTGTGGGCTCGATCATGATGCCGGCGTGCTTTTGACCTTTGCATGTGCAGAGGGTACCCACACAAACATCTGGAAGCTGCAGCCTCCGATCTGGCAGCTAAACCTCGTCTTGGCGTCTATTTAAAACAGCCACCCCCCTCCACCCTGCCTTGAATTGAGAAAGATCAAATATGAGATTTGGCCTCATTTTGAACGTTGCTACGGTATCAGCTACATTTCTTCATTGGCCTCATCACGGCTTGCCAAACAAGAAGCCAGCGAAGACTACTAAAGTGACACCAACCTCTACGCCAGCCTCTACACCAGCCTCTACGTCAGATTCGACACCAAGCTCTGCGGAGTTTGACCCCAATACTCTACCCCCCTGTCCAACCGAGCCTGAAAACGCTAGCCCAAGTCTCACTAGGAGTAGTTCAACGACAGTACCCGGCGTGACAGTCTCCAGCGGTAGCACTATTGGCAGCTCTAGCTCCAGCACGCTGCTCAGCTCTAGCACGACCCTCAAAACCCGCACTTCGAGCTCGCAGTCAAGCCATATTCAGGAAGCGACAAGTGAGCGGGCGAACGAGTCGACGAGTACACTCCAGGCTCAATCACACAAACCCACCTCCACTAGTCCTGAAAGCCTCACTAGGGACACATCACCTTCATCGCTACCCAGACATGCTAGTTCCACCAGCACCACGACAGCTCGCGCCATTCCTAGCTCGCCGCTGAGCTCCAGCATGTCCCAGTATACCCATATTTCCAGCTCACAATCGGGTTCCTCTCAGGACTCCTCTCAGGGTTCCTCTCAAGAAACGAGCGAGCACGCACAGAGGTCATCGACCTTGGCCTCTGCCACCAGCCGCACGGCTGAAGCTTCAACAACCAGCGCAGCCCAGTCAACGAGCACCCCCTACACGCGATCGCACGAGACCACTGTCTCTGTTGAGAATCCCGATCAGCGCGATGATTCTGAGTTTCAAATAAAGTCAAGCTCTGGTTCCAGTGCTCGGCGTACCACGTCCCCTTATGCACCCTCAGTGACGCCGGCTAGCATCGGTTCTAGATCGGAGAACCCCACCTCTGATGTTTCAGAGGCGGAGAGTACTAGCAGCCCGAATTCAGTATCCGATGTGCCTTCTCACATCACGGCGAGTTCTCGGCGGTGTCTTGTGCGCCCCACTGGAACTGAGGCGCCTGTGACATCTGTTCAATACTATTGAGTGCCTGCGCACCGTATTGATAAATACGTATTATAACCAGAATATGGATAGAAACTCAGTGCCAAGTTGTCGCATAGTGCTACACCTATAATTAGAATGTTGCATTGTTGTGTTTGCATATATACGGTGAGCGCGCCGGCACAAGATACATGAAGCTTGTGACTCTGCTTAATGCTGGACTTGCGCTTGCTGCTGTTGAGCCATCAGTGTACGCAGCCTCGCAGTTCGACCCCAACACTTTACCGCCTTGCCCCACCACCTCGTATACACGAGATGAAGATCTGCCTCCATGCCCTACCGGGGTCTATAGTGCGTCCTCGACCAGCAGTGTGTCCACTAGCGTGATCAGCTCCACCCCAGCGATCGACCTGTCTTCGACTCCAGTGACAGAGGATAGCTCTACTCCAGTGTCTACTACAGTGTCTACGTCAGTGTCTACGTCAGTGTCTACGTCAGAGTCTACTCCAGGGTCTACGTCAGTGTCCACTCCAGGATATACGTCAGTGTCCACTCCAGGATCTACGTCAGTGTCCACTCCAGTGTCTACCCCAGTGTCTACCACCCCTGCACGTGCTAGTGAGTCTACCCCAGTTACAGAGAGCTCCACTATCCAACCAAACTCTACAAGTGAGTCCGCTCCAGTGACTACCAGTCATGTACCCGAATCCTCAACGCCTGCCTCCCCACCAACTGGTGCCTCTTCCACCACGGCGACTGTGGAGTCCAACAGCACCAGCCGCACTACGTCACCTGAAACCCCTACTACATACCAATCGACTGAATGGGTCCCTTCTTCAAGCCTGAGCTCCACCGCGCCAGCTCCCACCTCAAGCTCGCGCCGCTGCCTAGTGCGGCCTACCGGCACAGAGGCGCCGGTAACCTCAGTCCGATTCTACTGAGACTAGCATCTATAGCATTTTAAATTTCTTCGCGGATGGGGTCTAGCTGCAATAGCTGGGTGGACTGGCGCTTTGTCTCTGTAGCGCGAGGCGACCGGATAGCAACGCCGCATTCCTTGAGAATTGCCAGCTTGGAGAGCTCCGGGGCCGGATGCAGCGCCGCGTAAATTGAGTTCATCAATTGGGAAGGTTGCTACTGGCGAGAGGGCTCATTTATGCAGACTGACTGCATGACATACCCCAGCTCCCTATTAAGCTGATCCATAAAGCTCCCAATTGTTCAATCCTTGCTATATACTATTCGGTGTATGAAAAGCTCCGGTGGAGGCTGAGAATCTCGCACTGAACAGACAAATGGATTAGTGCTTGTGCAGGGGGTTGCTTGGGAATAAAGATCGCAGGCCGCCGGTTTCAAACGCTCGAGATGAGGGATATGTAATTCTTGAATGTCGATGTCATTCTATGCAGGAGATATTTGCAGTTCATTGAACCAGGTCGAGGGGCAGGTCATAGCCATAATTGTAAAGCTACCTCGAAACTACCTATAAATCTGATCTTAGGATAGAGTGTCACTGAATGACCCCGTATTTTTTCAAGGTCCTCTCGCGTAGAGAGGCTCCATACTTGACGAAGTAAAGTGGCAAGAGAATCATAGCCACACTAATAAATCCCAGGATGGAGCAACCCCAGCCAACGGGGTATTTAGAAGTACCTGTGTGGTTGAAATATACTGTACCAAACAGAGGGAAAGCTCCGCCAATCATACTGCGAAGGACCGTATTTGAAGCAATAGCAGAGGCAAATCGCGTGGGGTAAAGGTTACCGAGATAGGCGATATACGTTTGAAACAGAATGAAGGTTCCGAACGCAAACGTAGCGCCGCCAATAATTGGGCCCATCCAGTGAGAATTAGCCGTAGCGCTCCAGCCATAAATGAAGAGACCGGCCGGCACAAAGAAGGAAGCTACTAGAGCAGCACTACCAAAAACGTATTCCGGGCTGTGGGGCTTACCGGCTTTGATGGGCTTGAGTAGATTGA
Source organism: Wickerhamiella parazyma (assembly GCA_030562575.1). Taxonomy (NCBI): domain Eukaryota; kingdom Fungi; phylum Ascomycota; class Dipodascomycetes; order Dipodascales; family Trichomonascaceae; genus Wickerhamiella; species Wickerhamiella parazyma. The sequence goes on from JAKTZS010000015.1 coordinate 35,177, forward strand.
TATTGAGGTGCACAATGTAAGCGCCAACAGCAAGGAAGATTCCTACCATGATACCCACATAGGCGACGCCGATCTCAACAATTGTAAAGTTGAATATCCCGGCAAACACAATGGGAAACGCTTCAAAGTAGAGATAAATCACAGCATACAGGAGAGACAAGTGGATGTTAATCAAGTCCAAGACGGGCTCTCTTAGACAGAGCTCGACAGGCAGCCACAGAATATTCTTGATTTCATTTGTGGCTGTGATGTTCTTCTTGAGAATATCTCCACGGGCCCTGAGGTTGTTGTTACCAGTCAAATGGCGCAAACGTTTCGCCTTGCGCATGAGAAGTGCTTGTTCTGAGGTTTCCGGCAAAAATAGCAGCATCAGCGCGAGTGCGAGACCGCCCTGCATTAAAAGATACCAAAAAACCCATCTCCACGAGTTGGCGTGGCTGAGTGCAGCGCCAATCAACGGGCCCAAAAATGGGCCGCAAATATTGCCAACCGAGTAGGCGACTATGATGAAGGCAATTGTAGGAGCACCATACATATCTCCAAGGGCAGCGGGGCCCACACAGAGCGGGGGAGCAGTGGCTAGACCAGCGAGGAAACGTAGTACTACAAAACCGCCAAGGTGGTTGGATAGGGCAGTGGGTATCTGTAACACGGTAAAAATCAGTTGACCTACAATGAAAATATAGCGCCTGCCACCAAAAAAAGGACTCTCACTCATAGCAGACACAGCAATTGGACCGATGCCATATCCCCACACAAAAAAAGTAAGGCCGAGCATTAGTTTCACTTGCGTTGTTCCAAAAAAATGGAGCATCTGTTCCTCCGCTGGGGTGAATATGGCTGATGCCATATACGTAGAGGTAGTTAAGAAGCACACAAGAACGGTTACCATAGTCTTTTTCACAGCTCCCCAGTTACGAGGATTCTCGGGGTCATTCTCGCCGTCCCACTCAACCATGATATCTTCTGGCTTCTTGGAGCTCTTCAACGATGAAGGGATATCAGCGGATGCATCGTCTGCCGTCTCTGAATCGGCTGGTCGCTCAAACCCGACGCCCAACTCGCCCTTTGCATCACCTGCCAGATATCTAGACTCAATTTCGTAGTCATCCTTGAGCAAAGCCGGTTTGAGCACACGCCGCCCCGACAAAAGGTGAATTGTTTCTCCAACGATGGAGTCACGGAACGAAGTGTAGAACGCCGATGTAATATCTGCACCCATGATAGAGATTTGAGGGTCAGTCCATGTTTATATATCCTTTTTTGAAAATGGCGAATTTTGATAGTGAGACCGCATACTGCTTGCATATTTTGTGCAGCTGTCATGCACCATTTCAAATAGTGCGTGCGGGTACCCCCAACAAGACCAGTACAAACTAAAAGCCGAAATGTAGCTAGACTACTCGAAAAGTATTCAGGTATTTACTTTAAACTGCGATGGGTACCTATGCACAGAGAGTTTTGTGAGGGCTGGGTCTAGGAATTTATCCGCGTAGAGTCCTCGAGGTTCCATGCGATCTTGGCTGTTGAGTGGAACGGAAGATGACTGCATGGGCCCGAGATCATGCGCGCTCTTGCAGATACGTTTTAGCATGTACGTGCGTACGGCTTGATCGCCCAGGAAGGGTAGCCCATGCCGTACAAATGTATGGCTAGGCTCGCGCTACACAGCCAAGAAAGAAATGAGTACAATGAGTATTATTGTGGATTAGGGGTTTTATTCGCAATTCACAGGTGGTTCCGGATGTGGTTATCCGGCCGGGTGATGAAGCTTGTGAATACGTCCAAAATAGAGATCTCGAGCGTGGTAAAAGTAGCTCCTGCAGATTGCAGCTATCTAACTCAGACGCAATTTTTAGGGGTCGCCAAGTGGCAAGGTGCGTTCGTGCATGATTGTGCTTGAAGTTTCTTTGAGCCCGCATATAAACTGCATTTGCATTTGCACAAGGTGCTTTGCGGCAACATGAGAATGCTAATTATTAAATGTAAGTGTGTATTACCCGCTATCCGGTCTGCCCTTATGACCCCCTCTTAACTTGGGCTTGCTACGCGAGATCATCGTCAGAAGACATGGGCAGCTGAATAGGCGGCTGTGGCTCTATAGACCGGCTACAATGACTAGTCTTGATATAAATCTGGAAGGAAATACTCTAATGCAGGTGAGGTATTTAAGTCGTAAGGGCGATATAGATACGACGGCATAGGTAGCAGGCGGGGCCGTATATGCTAACAAAAACTATTATTCGTTGTAGTTCAGGATACATCTATAAAGTTTGGGCGCGTAAAAATTGGCTTGAGGTGCCGTAGCAGCGGGGCCAAGAACTCTGGACGTGTTATAGCATCGCTACCTCGAGAAATCTACTGGCTCAGAACCAATTCTGGCCGAGAATTCGAGGCAATAACTATTGTTGTTGCAGTCATATCACAGCTGACGGTTCTAGCATCCTTCCCTCCATCTGAACGAGCCACACCCAAAGTCAGTGGTGGCAACTTTAATAGGTGGGCTTGAGCGAATGGCACAAGTGAGCTTGAAGAGAGTAGAAATGAGCTATGAGGATGCATGCTTTTGCTGGCCAGGTGAAAGAGCCGGCACTAGACCAAATATGGGCAGCTTGCGTTGATCCTGGTGAGATAATGCAGTGTTTTGTAGCTATGTTCATGGCTTTTTGTCTTTAGGACTAAACAGATGGTTTATTAACTCACCTTTGCCATACATCAAACGCCGCGGTCTTGGGCCCCAAGCCGGGAAGCTGTTGGAGTTGGAAAAAAAACAACAACGAGATAAATAAATTACAATACAAAACGTCTAAATCCCCACAATCTCCTTCATTCTCTCGTAAACAAAGAAGCTGCAGGCAAACATGGGTACCACCTTGATGTAGCCGATGCTCAGGCCGACAAAGAACCCCCTGAGCCCGCTCTCTGCGTATACTTTTGAGGCGACGGCGGCCATTGTTTTTCGGGTATTTTCCACCTGCATTCTGCGGCGCACAATCTCCAGGGGGTACGCGGCGGTCTGGGCAAGGAGGCCAGAGATACCGCCAGCGGAGAGCTCTGCCCAGTTGCACAGTGCCGTCTGGCCGCTTTTTGTGGGCGGCCTGTTGCGGTCGAGAGAGAATTTGCCGAGCATACGCGAGCGGAACATGTCCTGGGCGAGGTCGTGGGCCAGAAAGGACACGCCCGCGTAGGGGACCATACCGAGGACTGTGGGGATGAACCCCGAGTAAAAGCCGTGGAGGCTGAACTTGCCGCTCTGGTAGGCAATATTTTTGACCACGGCGCTCAATTGCCGCGTGGGGCCGCTCTTTGTGTCGAACGCGAGCCTTACGCGCACCACGTCGAGTGGGTAGGTGAAAAAGACCGAGGTGACGCCACTGAGGGACCCTGCGGCAAAGCGGCGCCACGGAACTTCGTCCTTGCGGCCCTTGATGAGCAGGTTCCGGTACTGCTCGTACGCGACGAATTTGATGCCTGCGTAGGGAAACACCCGGGCTAGCGTGATGCTGTGGCCCTTGAACAGCCCCAAAAAGCCCTGCGTGCCGCGAATGTGCTTCATAGCGTCCGTGAGGCCGCCCAGCCTGCCCGAGTAGCCGAGGTACTCGGGGTTCCTGGTCTGGAAGAGGATTTTCACGCGGTCCAGCGGGGCAATTAGCGTCTTTGCCGCGCACCCGGCGACTCCCCCCGCGAGTCCGCTGCGAACCACGTACGATAGGCTCTGTTTTGGCAGCGGCTCGTCTGGCATGTAAGCGGGATGTGGGGACAAATGCAGCCGCTCTTAGTGGCTGCATGTGAGCTAAACCGCTGCATGTGAGATTTATTTTAGAGCAGGTAAATAATCAATAAAAAGCCAAATGGGTACGGACGGTCATTTGGTAGGGCTTGCCTAGAGCTTGGCAGAGTCCCTCCCCACAACGCACTCAATCATGCCGTTCGGGTCGGTACTTGGCAAAAACACCTCTGCGTCCTGGCCGGTGTTTTTGGTGCCCTTGTACCACGACATGTCGATCTCCATGTAGTGCTTGTTGGGCAGCTTGTAGGCGACCTGCTTGACGTCCTTGAACTGGGCGAGGATCTCCATCGACATGTTGTACATGGTGGCCTGCACAGAGGCGCTCACCTCGGTGATGAAGATGTCGGTGGTGATCTTGTGGGAGCCGTGGTACGCGGCGTCAAACACGCCGTCGGCGGCGAGCTTTTGCACCGCCTGGAAATCCTGCACGCTCTTTTTGTCCCAGGTCCACTTTGCGTCAATGTCGGTGCTCAGGAACCGGTCCCAGGTCGGCTTGAGGGTGGTCAGGTCGCACACGTTGTAGCCGTGGAACTCGCTGCCGGTGGACTTGAGCACGGTGAGGCCCTGGATGCCGCTGCTGATCTCGTAGGGCGTGTTGCGGCGCTTGTGCAGCGCGACCGTCTTGAACTCGCCCGCGCGCTGCACAAAGCTGTGCTTGGTGGCCTTGCCGTCGAGGGTCGCCCTCTCCCACACAGACTCCTGGATGTCGACAAACACGCCGCTCAAATGCGCGTACTTGCCCAGAAAGTGCTCAGCCACGCGCGCCGCGTACAGCTCGCTGGGCCACACCTCGCCGAGTTTGGCGAGCACCAGCAGCGTGTTTTTGACCGTGTCGGTGGGCACGATCGGCGAGTTGTCCGCGTGGGTGTACGAGCGGTCGATGGCGCCCTCGAGCAGGCACTGCACGCGCAGCTCAATGATGTCCTGTTGCTTGGGGTCCTGGTGCTTGCGGCGCTTCAGGAGGCGCACGTTGGCCTTTCCGTAACGAGATGAGAGCACGGCCATGTTTGTGTGTGGGGCTCCTCGCTCGAGGTTAAGTACACAATGCACAGGGTAGGGGTCCGGCGTTCTGCGATGGGGTGCATGACGCTACCGAGCCGAGAACGAGCGGCGCGCGCGCCTAGATCTGAAAAGTGGGTGCTGATTGTGCATGCGGGTGCTATGAACTAGAAAACCTGGCCCCGGCCATGCTCCCAGTGCTGCACTTGGCGATGCGTGCGTCGTAACCCATCTGCACGTACTGCATAATCTATGCGGCCTCTAGGGGCACACCTGTCAACTCGTACGGGCAGCTCCGCGACAATCACGCGACCCCAAACCGCCACCCAAAATGGGATCCAGCGGGTGTCCATGGCAACCGCCCCGTTATAATTTAACCGCAATATACAGTAGTTTATTATTTATTTAGCCTTGCCTGGATAGCCTGCCTAGATGGCCTGCCTGGGTGGGCCCACAATGCGGGATCGCCCATAGGTTGCTATAGGCGCATGCCGTCCCAATCGTATCAGAGCGAAGGCTGCGTGGGGAGGGGGTGTTGTAGGGGGGTGCATTACGTCCCAATCGTATCAGAGGTAATAAAGCGAGGCTATGGGGGGGGGGGGTGTTGTAGGGGTGTGGACGGGGTGCTGGTGGACGTGTGGAGGGGTCTAAAAAGTCACAAGAAAACCTCACACAAGAAAAATCACTCATCGGTTCCACTGGCTCTGTAAATCCCAAACTTAAAGCATCTACACCTACCCAGCCCATATCAACCGTTCCTCACTCTTACTCATGAGGGTCGACCTTTATCGAGCCGGTTTTATCTCGCGTAGGACGCGGCCGGTGCTGTTTTTCACATCGACCCCCGTTCTCACGCAGCTCGGGAACGGGTGCGTGCAGTTTTTCGCCAACCCGAGCTTTGGCGTGCCCAGAGCGATAGGCACCTCCACGCCGCGCACCCAAGACTCTGAGGTCAAGCAGCGCCCCGGCTGGGCCCAGATCTCGTGCCAGACACCGCCCCGCGCCGCCAAAAAGGTCGGCATCAAGGCCCTGATGGACACCTACCTCGAGCTCGCAAAACCCAGACTGAGCGCCCTCGTGGTGCTGAGCACCATGTCCGCGTACGCCCTGGCTCCCGGAGAGCTCACAGTCCTGCAGCTGCTGGTCCTGACCGCCGGCACCGGGCTCTGCAGCGCCTCGGCCAACGCCATCAATATGGGCCGCGAGCCCGAGTACGACGCGCTCATGACCCGCACCAGGACGCGCCCCGTCCCCGCAGGAAAGCTCAGCAGCACGCAGGCGTTTGGATTTGCCGCGGCAACAGGCACCGTCGGCACCTTGACCTTGGTGGCTGGCATCAACCCGACGGTCGCTGCGCTGGGAGCAGCAAACATTGCATTATACGGCGGCTTATACACCACCCTCAAACGCAAGCACATTGCAAATACCTGGGTGGGCGCCGTAGTGGGCGCTATCCCCCCGCTCATGGGATGGGCCGCATGTAGCTCTCTGGCTGACCCGGGGGCCTGGCTCCTGGCTGGGCTGCTCTACTCGTGGCAGTTTCCGCACTTTATGAGCCTGAGCTACTCGATCGCAGACGAGTACAAGCGCGCAGGGTACGTCATGAGCGCGTGGACAAACCCCCTGCTCACGGCCCGCGTCGCACTCAGGCACTCCATCGCCATGTTCCCGCTGTGCATTGGCCTAAGTTATTTTGGTGTCTGCGATTGGTTCTACGCCGTGGACTCGAGCATCGTCAATGGCTGGCTGGCATACACCTCGTACCAGTTTTGGAAGCAGCAAAAGGATATTGTCGCGGGCAAGCTGCAGATTATCCACTCGGGAGAGCACAAGTACTTTGCTCGCCAGCTGTTTTGGGCGTCGGTGATTCACCTGCCGGCGGTCCTCATCCTGGCCATGGTGCACAAGAACGGCATGTGGGACAATGTTTTTGCGGCCCTCGGATTTTAAATGTATATATTGGTGCCAGAATCGTCCCACTCGCGCGACGCGTCTCCATGACAACACTGCCCCTCGACGCGTAGAGAATTGCCGAGGAGTACATCGACGAGCCCTGTCCCAGCCTATATCAGCTCTCGGCTACAGTGAATGAAGCCGACTACGGCTTTTTTCCATCTCTGTCTGGTTCGCGAGGGTAGTATTTTCCCTGAATTTGTCTTTCACGACAGAGGCGCATACTTGAGTTTTTCCAGGTTTATTCTGATTTTTATCGCTAGACCATATTTCATTGAAAATAGAGAGGTTGTGCTTGCTAGCTTGCAAGCGATGGGACGATTATTCTACAGTGCTGAGAAACGCTCTACAATGGACAGTTATGTGAGGATAATCCAAACCCTGCAAGTCCTCAAGTACGACAGGACATGGAGATCATGGTGGCTGCGGCCACCTGCTCTTGTGAAGTTTTACTGTTCGCTCCGGAGTGGCTCTTCAACGATCTAGATTTTATCAACACCGCCTCTATGCCCTGGGGTAGCCCCAGAGGTCTAGATTTACCAAGCCAGAGCCACCAGACAGTTTGGCTGGCCGCTATCTCATGCAACCATTCGGCTTTTAGGAATGGGCCGCGTTCCCTACAAAATGACCAGAAATTCTTGGAGGCCGCTTGCGAGAAAACCCCTTTGTGTCTGCAGTTTGCACCACGCCGGCACCGTTGTAACAAAGATTCCGTTTTGGCTGCTGTTCGTCGAGATGGTAGCGCACTAGTATATGCATCAATGGATCTTCGAAACAACGAGGAAGTTGTTTTGGTCGCTGTTTCTGCCTCGGTCTCAAAGTGGGTCCCTGGCTTTCCTGCTCTTGAATACGCATCGTCACGACTGCAGAACCGTGAGGATATTGTGCTAACTGCACTCTCTAAATGCGGTGCTGCTCTTCGTTATGCCTCGAAACGGCTCAAGAACAACGAGAAAATGGTGCTTGATACTCTCGGTGAGGATAGTACTGCACTTGAACACGCCTCGCCGGACTTGCAGTGTGACCGCGACTTTGTCCTGAAGGCTGTCAGGGAGTACGGTGCGAGCTTAAGGTGCGTCAGAGAATACCTTAAGGGCGACAAAGAAGTCGTCTTGACCGCCGCTGTCTCAAGCAGTGGTGAAGCCCTGCGATATGCATCAAAAAGACTGTTGAATGGCCGGGGCTTTTGGCTCGAGGCTGTTGAATGCTCCGGTGCAGCCCTAGAATTTGCGCCTTTAAGGTTTCAAGACGATATTGCCGTGGTTTGTGCCGCTGCTGCGAGCTGCTCCAAGGCCCTTCAATGGGTTTCCCCACGTCTATGTGGTAATATGAGGTTTAGGCTCGCGATTGCAAGGCAACGGAGGCATTTCCGTCGTAGCACAAGCCACAGTTTAAAAATCAGGTGATTATTTATTTCAAAATAGCAATCTGGCTGAGCAGAATGAGTTCTAAGCTCGATGGGCTGGCGAGGCAGGGAAAAATAGCAACTTAGCAGTATCACAACGTTTTTTTAATAGTGTACATAGCATTAAATAGACGACCTCTCTCTAACAAGGTCCTTTGAGCTCTGAATCTCCACCCCTCGGGTGACCAGCTCCGTGATGCTGTCGTGGCCAGCCTGCTGGTTATAGGCATGAATACAGTCTGTGACTACTGCCACCTCAAAGCCAAACTCGGCGGCATCAATTGCCGTGCTCGACACGCAAAAGTCAGTCACGAGCCCGACAATATACACCTTGATAATGTTGGCCTCGCGCAGACTCTGGGCCAATCCGGTGTCTGTTTGCTGTAGAATGTCGCGAAAGGCGCTAAAGCACTCGATTTCGGGGTCGGTTCCCTTGTCGATGATTTTATCAAACTTGGACGAGTTGAGTTTGTGGTGAAACTCGGCACCCCAGGTATTTTGCACGCAATGGTCGGGCCAAGCAAGCACATCGACGCGTTTTTGCCGCGACTCAAACACCACTGGGTCAAACAGAGCCACGCCTCGGGTCGATGCAAAGGACTTGTGGTTGGCCGGGTGCCAGTCGCGGCTGGCAACAACAACGTCCCAATTGAGGTCGAGCAGCGCGTTGATAGGCTCGACCACCGAGGACGCACCCTGTAACTTGAAGGGGCCGTCCTCCATAAAGTCGTTTTGCACATCAATCACGAGCAGAGCGGCCATGATGATTGATAACGAGCGAAGGCAGGAATTTTTCAAACATGAGATTTCAATTTCACTTGGGCGCTATGAATTAATTTAGAATTTAGTAAACTGCTTCTTGGAGTTGGGGCCGGGAGCGACACGGAGAACGTTGAAGCGAACAGTCTTGGAGAGGGGGCGGCACTCACCGACAGTGACAACGTCACCCTCCTCAACGCGGAAGACGGGGGAGACGTGGGCGGCCAAGTTGCGGTGACGCTTCTCGTAACGGTTGTACTTGGGGATGTAGTGGAGGTAGTCACGGCGGATGATGATGGTACGGTGCATCTTTGTAGAGACGACGGTACCGCTCAGGATACGGCCGCGGATGCTAACGTCACCGACAAAGGGGCACTTCTTGTCGATGTAGCTGCCGGTGATGGCCTCTTGGGGGGTCTTGAAACCGAGACCGACGTTCTTGTACCAACGCTTGTTGGCCCTGTTGACCTTTGACTTGGAAGCGTTGAAAATGTGAGGCTGCTTCTGGAAAGCACGCTCGGACTGGACGGTAAGCTCGCTGGACATGCTGGAATATCGTGAGCGGCCTGCGTGAGTGTTTGAGTGCTGAGTTTGTTGTGAGCCCTGTGCCCTATGTTTTGCGGGGGTTGTTTGTAATGAGTGGCGTCGGGTGGCGTGGGTGGCGGCGGAGGTCGTGTGGCGCGAGGTGGTGGCGTGGGGTAGGGGGGCACGTGATGTGATGCATTGAGGGTGGCCTGTGCCTGTGTGCTCAGTGCGCGCTCAATGTGCTCAATGTGCAAATCAGCGGCACAATAGGTACCCGCGTGTACAGCACAGATAAGGTCACCTGATCTTACACACGCTGGGCGGCGAGCGCGCGCGCCGTGTTGCAGCACAATTCCCAATACATTTGAGCGGCCACAATTCCCAGCAGCACATTATAGTGGCCCAGCACACACAAGCACCGCCCAGGCACCCGCCCCCTCCTAAAAAAAAATAATCAAAACAAAACAGACATTTCTCCCCAGCAACAGCGTTTATATTAGTCAGCAAGGCTCTGACATTTAGTTTGTTTTCGCATTTCTCTTTTCTCCAATATAATGGACGGCGACGGAGTATCGCGGTTCGTACCAGAGTACCGCCGCACCAACTTCAAGAACAAAAACACGTTCGGTGCCGATGAATTGCGCCGCCGCCGCGAGGAGACCCAGGTCGAGATCCGCAAGGCCAAGCGCGAGGAAAACCTGCACAAGCGGCGCATTGCCCACCGCCAGCCGGTCGGCGGGGCGGACGACTCGAGCGATAGTGAGGGCGAGGGGGTCGCTGGCGGGTTTGGTAGCCCCGTGGACGCGCAGGTGCAGGAGTACGTGGTAAAGGTGTCGTCCAGCAGCGAGAGCGACCAGCTGGCGGGCTCGACCGGCATCCGCAAAATGCTGTGCAAGGAGACGAACCCGCCGATCCAGCAGGTGATCCAGAGCGGGATCGTGCCGCGGCTGGTGTCGTTTTTGCGCTCGTCCAACAGCGATCTGCAGTTCCAGGCCGCGTGGGCCCTCACAAATATTGCCAGCGGCACGTCGACGCAGACTCAGGTTGTCATTGAGAGCGGGGCGGTGCCGCTGTTTGTGGAGCTGCTGCTGTCGCCCAAGATCGAGGTGCTGGAGCAGGCGATCTGGGCGCTGGGCAACATTGCCGGCGACAGCCCACAGTGCCGCGACTTTGTGCTGGCGCAGAACGTGCTGCCGCCGCTGCTTGACGCGATCAACCGCAGCAACAAGAACGACCTTGTGCGCAACGCGACGTGGACGATCAGCAACCTGTGCCGCGGGCGCACGCCGCACCCCGACTGGGAGCAGATCAAGGTTGTGCTGCCGACGCTGACGGAGCTGCTGTACTCGAACGACGAGGAGATTCTGATCGACGCGTGCTGGGCGGTGTCGTACCTGAGCGACGGGCGCAACGAGAAGATCCAGGCTGTTGTGGAGGCCGGGGTGATTCCGCGGATCGTGGAGCTGCTGACGAGCGCGAATACCCAGCTGCAGACGCCCGCGCTGCGCTCGATCGGCAACATCGTGACCGGCAACGACACGCAGACGCAGGAGGTGATCAACGCCGGGGCGCTGCCGAAGCTGCTGCAGCTGCTGGGGTCGTCCAAGGACAACATCCGGCGCGAGGCGTGCTGGACGCTGAGCAACATCACTGCGGGCACGTCGCCGCAGCGCCAGGCGGTGATTGACAACAACCTGATCCCGCCGCTGATCAACCTGATGCAGACTGCCGAGTTCAAGACGCGCCGCGAGGCGTGCTGGGCGATCTCCAACGCCACGCAGGGGCCCTACTCGCGGGTCGACCAGATCCGCTACCTGGTGTCCCAGGGCTGCATCAAGCCGCTGGTCGACTTGATTGGCTCGCACGACAACCGCGTGATCCAGGTTGCGCTCGAGGGCATCAAAAACATCCTCGCGGTGGGCGAGCTTGCCAAGGACGAGAGCGGCGGCACCGTCAACGAGTACGCCGTGTACGTCGAGGAGGCCGGCGGCGCCGCGGCGATCTGGGAGGCCCAGCAGAACGCCCAGGAGGAAATCTACCAGACGGCATACACCATCATGACCAAGTACTTTGACGACGACGACGGCGAGGGCGAGGCGGTGGAGGAGTCTGCGCAGACCGCGGACGGCATGTACCAGTTTGGCCAGGGCCAGCAGCAGTTTAATTTTTAGTTTAGTGAGGTTGTGTTTGTGTTTTGTGCGTTGGGCTCACTTTGTGCACCCAAATTATCTCCTATAAGCATGCTAAAAAGGAGCTTGTTTTTTGCACGAAAATACTCGGCCGCACCCTCCACAGCACCGATAGTCTACACAGCAATGGACAAACACGGGCACGTTATCGCGACGGGGGCCAGAATCACGCGGCAGGATTTTCTCAAGCGCTACTCGTTCCACACGCGCGACCTGCGGCACCTGGACGGCCAGGCGGCGATCGTGCCGCGGATCCTGGTGCAAAAGGACCAGATTCTGGTGAATATGGTTGATATGAAGGTGCTCATCAACAAAGACCGGCTTTTAATCTTTGAGTCCTGGGACAAGGCGCTGGCGGAGCGGCTGGGGATGTTGACGTACGACTTTCAGGCCAAGCTTGCGCGGCCCGAGGACGGCCAGCCGTACGAGCAGATAGTGCTCGAGACGGTGCTTGTGCACGCGATCGCCTACCTCGAGATTGAGCTCACCAAGGTGGTCACCGGGATCGACGAGATATTGCAGAGCCTCGAGGTGCACGTCGACCGGGCGGTGCTGCGCGACCTGCTGATTGGCGCGCGGGCCCTCGAGAAGTTCTACCGCAAGGCGCTCGCGGTGCGCTCGGCGCTCGAGGACGCCATGGACGACGAGGAGGACATTGACCGCATGTACATCACCAAAAAGGCCGAGCAGTCGCAGGACATTGAGCTGCTGCTCGAGACGTACTACCGGCAGGCGGACGAGCTTGTGCAGCAGGCGTCCAAGACGGCCAAGGATGTCGACACCACCGAGGAGGTGGTCAAGATGATTGTGGACTCGAACCGCAACGCGCTGATGCTGTACCGGCTGCACATTTCGATTGCGGCGGTGGCGATTGCGCTGTCGCTATATGTTGCTGATCTCTATGGAATGAACTTGGAGAACTTTATTGAGGAGACAGACTGGGGCATGCCTGCGGTTGTAGTTGTAGTGCTTCTGGTGAATGTTGCTGGGAGCGTTTACAATTTCAAGAAGCTGCGGCAGGTGAAGGAGATGTCCATGTCTGGGGTGAGCACGCAGCTTGGGACGTCCAAGGAGCTGATGCGGCGGTGGTTGCGAGCGCGGTAGGGTGGGGGCGGCAAGGGTACAAGACTTGTGGATGTGCAACAAGCAGCGCAAACATAGGCACACCATGAGGAACATATGCACACTCCCTTTCTCCCTCCCTCCACCCCCGTCACCTCCACCCCCTCCCTCCCCTCCACTCTATTTAATTAATGCCAATGAAATCCTCCATACTCATCACCTGGCGAGTGAAATTGGCCACCGCACTAGCGTCCAGCCCATGGCTCAGGACCAACACGTCCGGCCGCAGGTGCTTGACGATGTGGGTCCAGCCGGCGTCGGTCTCGGTCTCAATCACCCGGTGGGCGTCCCGGAGGGCGACGCGCTGCTTGAGCTGTGTCCCGCGGGTGCCCACGAGGACCAGGGCCGGGTCCGAGTCGAGCAGGTTTTGGTGGTTGTCGAGGGCGGTGACGACGACGGCGACCTGGCCGCGCGGGCCGCGCGGGCCGCGCTGGCAGGGCTTGGGTTGGGTCTGTTTTGGGCGGTAGACCCAGGCGACGCCCGCGATGCCTGCGAGGGCGAGCGTGAGGAGCGCGTATCGTTTACGAGGCATGAGCCGTAAGCCAAGGAGGGAGTACAAGTACAATCACAAAGTACAAATACAAAGTACAGTAAACCCAACGATCCCACAACCTGCTTCATTACCATAAATAAATAAATACTACTCAGCGAGAACCCACCCAGGTATATCCTCCCCAGACCCCTTTGGCGGGCGGCCCACCGACACGCGCGGAAAGCTGTCGGCTACCCACGGATGGCTGGCCATGCCGCCCGCGTCGGCGCGGTGGACCGGGTTGGTGGTGAGCATGGGCAGCAGAAAGTCGCACAGCGCGTCGCCGTGCTCCTTGCTGAGGCCGTACTTGTCGACAAACACGCCGCACAGGCTCCACTCCTCGAGGCGCGAGATGTTGCGGAGGTGGCCGTTTTGGTGAAAGTAGAGCTGGGTCAGCTGGCCCTGGATGAGCAGCGACAGGGGCAGGCGCCCGAGCAGCTCGATGATCTGCGCGATGTGGTCGTCGTTTTTCGAAAACCGCGTGCCCGACTGGGGCTCGAATAAATAGTCGCCCGTGAGGAGCTCAAACACCATGCACGCGAGCGACCACACGTCGACGCCGGCGCCCCAGCGCGAGCCAATGATGATTTCTGGCGCGCGGTACTCGCGCGTTTGAATGTCGTTGCTAAAATGCTTGTGGCACCAGCAGCCGTTGCCGAGGTCGGCGATCTTGACCTGGATCTCGGAGCTGTCCGAGTAGGGCAGGTCCTGGCCGAGCGGCTGGCTCTTGAGGATCACCGAGTGCGCCGGGTCGGCCGCGACGGCCGCCGCCTCGCGCTCAATAATCTCGTCAAGGCCCGGCACGTCGATCAAAATGTTTTCCGGCTTGAGGTCCGTGTGGATCACGCCGCACACCCGGTGCAAATAGTCGAGCCCCAGGCACACCTGCTTTGCGATTTGCTTGACAATCACCTCGGGCACGCCGTTCTGGTGGAAGCGGCGCACGAGGCTGAGCAGCGACGCGCCGAGCACCTCAAACACCATGCACACGTGCTCGCCGTGCGGCCCGCGGTGTATAAACGAGTCCTCGATCGTGACCACGCGCGAGTAGCCCGGGTGCGAGGGGTCTGTATCCTTGACCTTTGTGAGCACCTCGATCTCGTCGCGCGCGGCCTCGGTGTAGTGCGCCGCGGAGCGCATGATTTTCAGCGCCACGTGCTTTTTCGTGTCGGCGCTCAGCACGCGCGCGAGCCACACCGTCGAAAAGTGGCCCCACCCCAGCTTGCGCACCACCTGGTACTTGTTGTTGAAAATGTCCCCCAGGCGCACCGGGTGGTACCCGTCCTGCTTGTAGTCGGCCAGGTCCTCCTCCTCCTCCTCTTCCTCAAAATTGGACGACATCGACTGCCCCGACGGCACGCTCGACTTGCGGTCCAGCGGCGGCGCCATCTCGGGGCTGGAGAGCACCTCCGACATCCCAGTCGGCGAGACCTTGACTTCTCCCACGTCCACCATCAGACGCGTCCGTTTGCAAATGGATGACGGTTAGTGGTCCCTGCGCAGTCTTTTGACTCAGGGTAGGGGCAGCAAATGGCTTATGTGATGCCTGCGTATCGTGCGTTGCGGTTGCGGGTAGGGGGCTGCAAGAGGGAAAATATGGGCGGCGGTTTTTGCTGCCCACGCGTTTTGCAGCGCGCATGCGGTCCCCTCCCGGCGGTTGCGGCGCCCCGAGCGCGGATCCGCAACCGTCAACGCATGACGTGCAGCGACATGCATGTATGCACGCTCGATGCTTGCGGCAGTCTTGAGTCAAGCGACTCGTTTAGGGTTGAATTAGACTAGATCGCGGCGTGCGTGCTGCGTGGCGCAGCGCACGCTGCGTACGCTGCGCACCTTGCCTTTTTTTTTATAATGCACCAGCAAGATCGAGCCAAGCCTCAAACTGCATCAAGCGAGCAAACAATGGGTCGCTGGGTGGTTGATTTGTGTCTTTAGGGCTGGGTGACTGTTTTGTGTGTTGAGGGCTTGGCGGTTTGGCATTTTTGATTCGCTTCTTAGGGTGCTGGGGCTGGGACTCTTGAGGTTGGTGCTCCTGGTGCTCCTCTACAACTACTTTATGCAATGGAACCCCATCAACCGCCTCGACAAGACTCAATTTGCGCACAACCCAAAACGATTCCTCGTCAACCTCCCCCACAACACTAGCCTCGACGCCAGGGTCCCCCGGCTGCGTGGTGATAATCACACTGAAATCCGGCATGAGCGCCACCGTGCCGCGCCGAAACCGCAGCCGAGGGTGCCTTTCTGGAATATACTCCCCAGCAGCCTCTCTCTTGGCCTCATCTTTGGGCCTCTCCAGCCGCACATAAGCCTCGCACACAAAATCAAACACACACCCGGCCCACGCTCCCGCCTCAAACAACCGCCGAAACTGGGCAACGGTCTTTGTTTGCTGCTCGAAAACCCGGATTCTCAGCTCGCCCTTGGACGTGGCCAGCGTCACCATCTCACCTAAGAAACACTCCCCTTACTCAAACCTTTCACAATGCCCTACAAGCTCACCCTGGCCGCCAAGGCGGCCCTTGTGGACTACCCCGCACTGATTGCGGCATCTGTGATCAACCACGTCGAGCCGACGAGCCCGATCGAGTTTGCGATCGTCGACGAGCCCCAGATCAACGGCGCCGCCGCCGCCCTCGAGGCCGACGGAAAACCGGTGCAAGGCAGCATCCTGCAGTACTTTAGCGACAACTTTGACGAGATCTGCCACGCCTGGACTAAGTGGACCGACCTCGGCGCGGCTCTCGGCGGCAAGAACTTCAAGGAGGTGGCCCAGCACCTCGAGCGCCTCGAGGCGCACCTCAACTTTCGCACCTTTTTGGTTGGCTACGCCGTCACCTCGGCCGACGTCTACATTTGGGGCATTCTGCGTGCCAACGGCGTTGTCGGCGCCGCCGTCAAGAGCGGCACCTACATCAACATCGCCCGCTGGTACAAGCACCTCGAGTCGCTGCAGTTTTTCGGCGGCACCGTCGCCAGCTACACTGAGCAGCTCGCCGAGGTGCGCAAGCAGGCCAAGGTGGGCACCAAAAAGGAGTCCACTGCCTCGTACGAGATTGGCCTGATCGACGCCGTCGACGGCCAGGTCGTGACCCGCTTCCCGCCCGAGCCCAGCGGATATTTGCACATTGGCCACGCCAAGGCGGCCATCCTCAACCAGTACTTTGCCCAAAAGTACCACGGTAAGCTCATCATCCGCTTCGACGACACCAACCCCAGCAAGGAGACGGAGGAGTTTGCCACGTCCATTGTGGAGGATCTCGAGCTGCTTGGGATCAAGGGCGACAAGGTGACGCACTCGAGCGACTACTTTGACCAAATGTACGAGCTCGCGGTCAAGATGATCACCGAGGGCAAGGCCTACTGCGACGACACGCCGCAGGAGCGTATGCGCGAGGAGCGCGGCGAGGGCATTGCCTCTGCGCGCAGAGACACCTCTCCTCAAGAGAACCTGCGCATCTTTGAGGAGATGAAGCAGGGCTCCGAGGAAGGTCTCAAGTACTGCGTTCGTGCCAAGATTTCGGTCGACAACCCCAACAAGGCCATGCGCGACCCCGTCATTTACCGCTGCAACCTCACCCCGCACGTGCGCACCGGTACCAAGTGGAAGATGTACCCCGGGTACGACTTTTGCTGCCCCGTGGTCGACTCGATTGAGGGCGTGACCCACGCGCTGCGTACCAACGAGTACCGCGACCGCAACCCGCAGTATGAGTGGATGCTCAAGGCTCTGGGCCTGCGCAACGTACACATTTGGGATTTCAGCCGCATCAACTTTGTGCGCACGCTGCTGTCCAAGCGCAAGCTGCAGTGGTTTGTCGACACCAAGCGGGTGCCCAACTGGGATGACCCGCGGTTCCCGACGGTGCGTGGCGTGCGCCGCCGCGGTATGACCGTCGAGGGCCTGCGCAACTTTATCATTTCGCAGGGCCCGTCCAAGAACATCCTCAACCTCGACTGGAGCCTGATCTGGGCCATGAACAAAAAGATCATTGATCCCGTTGTGCCGCGGTTCACGGCAATCACCGCGCCGACCAAGTTCACGCTCGTCAACGGCCCCGCCGAGCCCGCCACCGAGCAAAAGCCCAAGCACAAAAAGAACCCCGACGCGGGGCTCAAGCCGGTGCTGCACTCGCGCGACCTGCTCATTGACGGCGAGGACGCCGAGCTGCTCAAGGAGGGCGAGGAGCTGACCCTCATGGACTGGGGCAACGCCATCGTCGAGCACATTTCCAAGGACGCCGCGGGCAAGGTCACCGGCATCTCGGCCAAGCTGCACCTCGAGGGCGACTTCCGCAAGACCGAAAAGAAGCTGACCTGGCTCGCCGAGTCGGACAAAAACTGCAGCGTCGAGCTGCACAACTTTGACCACCTCATCACCAAGGACAAGCTCGAGGACGGCGAGTCGTTTGAGGACTTTTTGACGCCGCAGACGGTGTTTGTGACCGAGTCGCTCGCCGACCAGAACGTGCGCGACCTCAAGCAGGGCGACATTTTCCAGTTTGAGCGCAAGGGCTACTTTAGGGTCGACCAGCCGTTTGACGGCAAACGCGCCGTTTTGTTTGCGGTGCCCGACGGCAAGGTCGTCTCGCGCTACGGTGCTAAAAAGTAGTTAAATCTAAATCTACAATCTCTTGACAAATGAAAAAAGACGGGCTCGCGTTGAGTAGGCGGCTCGTCCGGGGCCGTCTGTTTTGGCTGCACATCCTGTTCAAGTACGGCATTTGCTTGCCGTGTTTTGTGAGCACGTACCGCTTCTTCAAGTACTCGCAGGCCGCCTACGCCCAGGACAGGCTCCTGTACCTGCTGGTGTCGCTGTGGACGCTTGTTGCCGCGTTCATGACCTATTGCAGCGCGGACGAGCTGATTCTGCGCTGGCTAGTCACCTACAGTATGGCCGCGTCGCTGGTGCGCATCATCGTGGTGGCCATCTTCAACTCGGTCATTATCAACGTGCTGAGCTCGATCGACACCTCGCCGGTGATCCAGCTGACGGTGTGGGTGCTAATAAGTGTATTGCTGACCGCCGTGTACATTCTACAGAGCTTTGTCGCGTCCAACCTGGCCCACCAAAAGGAGCGCACGTTGAATCTGTTTCGCATCAGTGTGTATGCGGTAATTCCAATAGGGCTTGCATCGTTTCTCACAATGTGTGTTTTATTACGGATTCAATTGTTTTTTAGCAGGTAGGACCCTTGTCCACGGAGCCGCCCCCCCCCCCCCCCCAAACTAATTTAATCAGGCTGCCCAGGCTGCCATCACTTGTGCCTAAATATAAATAACCTCACACCAATCTCCAGCAGCGACACAAATATCGACAGGACAATCAAATAAATCACAATCATCGTGATGCGGTCCATGTTGACCTCCGCAACGCTGTCGGCCAGAATCTCGGTCATTTGCAAAAACACCATGCACCGCTCGTTGATGATCAGCGTGCGCTCGTCAATCTCGAGGTACTGCTTCGCCGCGGCGTACAGCGGCGCCAGGCTCGGCTCGCTGTCCCAGAAAATGTCGGGCGTGTCGAGCACGTCCGAGCTCAGGTTGACGTCCACCCGCAGCTTGAATAGCTTGCCGCTCATCTTCATCACCTGCTCGCGCTTGAGCCCCAGCGTGCCCGTCAGCGCCAGCGTTTTGGGCACGTACTTGACGTCCTTCATGTTGGTCTGCATGCGGTCCTCGAACCGCGACAGCTTGGTCGACTGCGCGATCGCGTGCGACATGGCCAGCTTGAACATGTGCGACGGCGACGTTAGCGTGATCACGTCGTTGTAGATTTGCGGTCGCGACCGCGTGCTTTCGGCCGTGTCGTTTTCGTCCACGTACCTAAAGCAAAACTCCTCCACCTCAATGTCCTGGTCGTTGCTGGGGCGCGACACAAACGGCGCATTCAGCGTGAGGTCCGCAATCACCGCCTTTTCCTGGCTCTCGGTAAAGTTCCAAAATACAACCACTCCGTAGTTGAATACAAACATCTCGGCGTGCCGCAGCTGGTCGCGCATCTTTTGAAACTTGAGCTGCTCCCGCGGCTGCTCGCGTGGCGCCTCCTGTGCCTGCGTCTCGAGCGTGTACTGCCGCGGGCTAAACTCCTGCGGCTCGCTCGGGTCAAACTCCTCGTCGGGCTGGCTCTGCCGGTCCTCACTGCTGAAATACTCAAAATGGTGGTCCACCTGCTCGCTCGCGTCGATCATACGCTCGATCGTGCGGTTATCTCCAGGGGAGCTCTGGACGCGGCCGCTCGACGCATCGCCAGGAACCAGCGGCAGCAAATAGTCCACAAACAGCGCCTCGTCGTATATTCTCGTCCGGGCGTGGTGCCGCCGCCGTAGAAACCCCGATACCTGCGGCAAAACAAACCCCTCTGCGACGCAGTACGACGTGCATCGCGGCAGCGCCTCGCGATCGGGCTCCTCAGACTCGACCAGCGTCTCCACCACGTCATCGGTCGGAATCATTACCAGCCGCTGTGAGTTTTTCGAGTTGCGGCTCGGAATTACTGTGGTTAAGCGGGGCGGCAGCTTGCCCTTTGGCCGCACCGGCCGTTGGCGCACACTGGGCACCCCAGACAGCAGCCTGTCGACGGACACGCTGTTGAGGCGGTTTACAAACGGCGCAGGCGTCTTTGCGGTGTCTTTACGCACGTCAGTCACGAGAATTGACGGGCTCCTTTTGCTGTTGGTTCTCGACATGACAAAGTCTATGTGGGAACCCTACTCTTGTAAAGTCTACAGAGTCTATAAATAATCTATAGGATCGTCGCTCAATACCTCAAACACATCGGATGGCCCATTCAGCTGCTTGCTGTATTCTTGCTGCCGCTGGTGCCCCAGCCCCCAGATTTTGCGCACAAGCGGCCCATAGATGATTGGCGTCTCGTTGGCTTGGCACCCCATGCCCAGGTGCGCGCGAGGGTTCAGGCACGCAAACGTCGGCTCCTTTTCAATGATCTGCTCAGACACAACATATAGGTTGCGGTAGTCCTTGTCTGCGAGCGGCGCAGCCAGCCACAGCGAGCCATACTCTGACCCCAGCACCGCAGCCAGGTCTTGGCCCTTGCCGTAGACCATCTCGGAGCACTCAATCTTAGCGCCAATGAAAAAGTGCGACTGTAGCACGAGCCGCGGGCCCCCCATGGACCGGATATTGTCGGGATCAAACTGGCTGATGCGCAGCCGCCCCTCGCGATCACTGGCGATGATGTGCAGGTCCTGCCGCACCTCACTGCTGAGGCCTTCGGCGCACACAACGCCGCTATTAGGGACCGGGTCCCGAGCCAGCACGTCCAGGCGTTTGGGCTCGCTACCATAGTTTACCAGGCACACAGACTTGAGGCAGTCGCCGCTAATCAAAATGTTGCGCACGCTCTTGAGCTCGGCGGTGTACAGTTCAAGATCCGTAAAGGCGATCGGCTCGATGGAATGGTCCTCCTGTACCCCTCTCATCAACAGTCGTGAGCCCTGGGCGGCGGCAAGCTTGCCCATAACTTCAGTTAGAGCGGTTACCGGCCCCGCGCACAGCTCCTTGAAAACCTGCTTGATTTTCAGCATGGGGATGCTGCCGTCCTGCACCAACTCGGCCACATTAAACATCAAAAAGTGGCCGTTGGCCACAGAGTTCTCGTCGAGCAAGATTGACGTGCCCGCAGCCAAAAACTCCTTGAAATGGCCCGTATTGTCGGCGACTTCGAGGCGGACGCTCTTGAGGCACACCAGCGTCTCAGGGCCCAGCGCGTGCGTGTCCAAGATCGACATTTTATTCATATCGGCAATGTGGATAAAGCTGGTAAACACGGGGCACTTGGGCAAGTTGGAGTCTTCCATGTCCACATCACCATCACCAATAGTGTGCGACACATTGGTGCCAATTGCCAGTACGTTGGCCATATCATTGTACGAGATGGACTGGATGCTCTCTCCCACATACAAGATGCTCAGGGGCCAGCCGTAGTTGACATAGTCCCAACTAGGCTCAAAATGTACCGCCCGCATCTGCTTGCGGCTATCCACAAACAGCAGCGTATCGCTGATGGAGCGGATGCAAAGTGCTCGCGAGCACCGCAACGGCCGCAGCATGATCGGCGTTTTGTGACCCTTGACAAGCACAAAGGGGGTCCTGCCGCCAGCAGCAAAGCCCTCCAGGGTATTTACCTTGATGGGGAACAGGCCCAGGTCGGCGCTGCACGGAGCGCTGTAGAGCTTTTCGAGGCTGTGCACGTCATACAGAGACAAGACGTCTCCGCTGATTATTGCAAGCACAAGCAAGGACCCAAACTCGTCTCCTATGCGGCCGACAGCCAGCTCAGTAATTCTGGTCTCGACCTGCATCTGCCGCCGCACGCTCGCATCGTGCGTCGAGGCCAAAGACACGGTGTTGTCGTTTACAAACACAATGTGCCCTTCAAATAAAAAGTACTTGTTGGACTTGGCCACAGACTCGAGCAGCACCAGCTCATTGTTCTGCAGCTGCCACAGCTCCAAGTTGTGATTATCCTTACCGCACACCAGCGCCATTGTTCCCGAGATGCAGGCCGAGCGTAGCGTAGTGTGCTCGTCGCGCCAAATCAGGTTGAGACTAGAGTCATAGACTGCCATTCCGGTGGTAAAAATGTGCCAATAGAGGCCAGAGTGCTGTGCTTGTGAGAAGGCTAGCGTGGTCACATTACCCAAAAATTCTCCAGGGGCCAGCGTCATGTCTGGAAACCGATGTAGCGTTGACGTGCTTTGCCGGTGGGACGTGGTGCACACGTACGGGCCAGCCGTAAACAAGCGCGAGTGTTTGGGGACATTATCGTAGGTGGTGCCTGGCCACAATCCCTTTTGCAGCTTGGCAATTGCGCCGTTCTTTTCGCGACCAAACGCGACACACAACTGGTTTGGCGTTTGGGCCACGCTAGTGATGGGCCCCAAGGAGAGCAGCGCGTCGCTTAGGGTGATTCTAAGGCCACTGCTGGTAGCACTAGTTGTGTAGACGCCCTCAAACTCCTCATCATCATCCTGAACTAACGAGGGAGGCGCCTCGGGAACAATTAGCTCGAAATTGAGCAGGACGCTGCAGCCAGTTTGCGAGGCGATAAAGACAGTGTCACTGGCAACGCTGAGCGTTGAGGGGTTGTAAATAGGAATGCAGCTGCGGAGCTGAACAATGGTGATGCCAAACACGCGAAAGCCATCCACCTTGAAGCTGAAATCCAGCACCTGGCCCTGAGCCGTCACTACCAAACAATGCGAACTGTTGGGCAGCTGAACGGCTTTGCAGCCATCAAGATCGAGGCCCAAGCTAGAGTAGTCTATTGAGACGCAGTCCGAGGTCTTTTGTGCAAACTGGTTGACCGCGTATACTTGGGAGCGCCCATTGGCCTCGAGGTAGACAAAAAAGTTGCTTCCGAATAAAAGCGCACCGCCAATAGGATCCTGAAGCGACACAATCTGGTTAATATCATACGGCAGGTCATCGACGGACGAAATCACGGTACTATTCTGCTGCTCCACGTCCACGCTGATAACTCTGAATTGAACGGTATCCTTGTGCTTGATTAGGTCGCCGGTCCACGTGAGCTCTCGCTGGTACAAAACGCCCAATGTGGGCTCATTGTAGCCCTCAAGGTACTGCATGTCGACGATATTTGCACATCCTGGCTCGAGGTGTCGCGAGTTGAGCAGGATGCTACCGCTAGGCCCCAGTTTTTCGAGTTCGTCGGTGGCTAGAAACGACAAAATGGCAAATGTATCCTTTTGGTACCAGAGCGACAAACACTGACCCTTTGCTTCGACCAGCAGCTTGCAGGGGAAATTCAAATTGGGAAAATTCGACTCTAGAATCTCTCGCTCATAATAGTGAATGCTCTGCGGGTATAGTTTGCCGCCTTTCATCTCGAGGATCACAAGCTTGGCGTATAGAAATGACAGGACCAGCTGCTGTGAGCCTGCAGACCGCTTGACTGCGAGCCCGGTTAGCACACCGTCTATAGGCCATTCTGCGTCGAGACGGAGGAATTTACGGCACGAATTGTCGGCGTATTCAAGCAGGTTCTCTGGTTCCACCAAGCTCAGGGTTTGGCTGGGGATTGAGTAGCCGTCGGGGGCATGCACGATGGAAAATACCTGGAGAAGGGAAGCACCCCGAACAACAACCAAGTTTTCGTGGGGCTGGCTAGGGTCTAGCCTACAAACAAGACTGTGCGTCACGGTGGTAGGCCCTGCCTCTTCCTCAAAGATGTGCATAACGTAACAGGAGGTAGTGCGGTGGTGAAAAATTGGGGATTTCGCCCAGCGTGTAGAATAATTTTAGTGAATAATTGCTGATCACAAGCACTGAGGCGGCCTGCCCGAGAATGGGGTCTTAACGTGCACCTTTTCAGACTCTTACTTATGCCCAGCACTCTTGGAGGGTTTCTGGCCGGCGCGGTAGCGGCGTGCATGTCGGTGACGTTTACCAACCCTATCGAGGTTGTAAAGACTCGTTTGCAGCTGCAGGGCGAGCTCCGGGCTACCACAGATGCACCCCGGGTGTACAAGGGCCTAGGCCAGAGCCTCGTGCTGATTGGCAAAACCGAGGGTATCCGGGGCCTGCAGCGAGGCCTCGTGTCGGCATACATCTATCAGACGTGCCTTAACGGCTGCCGACTCGGTCTTTACGAGCCCACCCGCCGCGAGCTCAACGCCCTGGTGGGTATCGACCGCGAGGTGCAAAACTATCCGATAGGAATTATTACTGGTGTGATCTCTGGGTGCGCCGGTGCCATTTTGGGCTCGCCATTCTATCTGATCAAGACAAGGATGCAGTCGTTCTCGCCGGTGCACGCCGGTATCGGCGACCAGACCTACTACACATCGGTTCGCAACGGGCTGGCCACTCTTTGGAAGGAGGGCGGATTCAGCGCGCTGTACCGTGGCGTATCCACTGCATGTATCAGGACCGGTGCAGGATCCAGTGTTCAGGTGCCCATATACACCTACTCCAAGCAGTTGATCAAGGACGCCAATATTGTTGAGGAGGGTCCTCTCATGCACTTGCTGGCTGGAACTGCGTCTGGGTTTGGTGTGGCAGTGATTATGAACCCTTTTGACGTGCTCATGACCCGTATGTACAACCAAAAGGTGGCTCACTACAAGGGCCCCTTGGACTGCTTCCTCAAGACGGTCAAGGCGGAAGGTCCAATGGCTCTGTACAAGGGGTTTGTGGCCCAAGGGTTGCGTGTGGGTCCCCACACTGTCCTGACTTTGACATTTATGGAGCAAACAATGAAGGTAGCGTCGTGGCTCGAGGGAGAGAGCCCCAAACTGGCGGCGTGAGGGCGAGTGGGTAGAAACTATAATTTGTAAACTATAAACTCGGCGTCAAATTCCTCAAGCACAGCCTCTGTCTTGTCCCAGGGGACGCCAAAGATGCCCGCATTGATGAGCGGCATGGAGATGGGCTCGTCGACCTGCTCGAGGAGGTTCTTGATGCAGCGGCGTGTGTTTGCGGTGATTCCGTCCGAATTGTCATTGTTGTTGGTGAAGAGGCATGCGACAGTGTCGCCGCCGTCATGTGCGAGGAAGCAGGTTCCCACGAGCTCGGTGGGGGTATGGCTGTGGCAATGCTCGCGGTAGGCCTTGAAAGCGGCTGGATAGTGTTTTTTGAATGCGAGGGCGACGCCGGCGCCCCAATGGCCGCGGACGTTGCAAGCGTGGGCGAGAATTCCCGATGCCTGGAAGAGGTCACCTTTGATGTAGGTGATCATGGGAGGGGAAGAGAGGGTAGAGGGGAGAGGGGGGAAGAGAGAGGAGAGGAGGGAAGAGAGGGAAGAGAGAGGGGGGAGGAAAAGAGACGAGAGGACAAAATAAGAGAAGAGAACTATAAGAGAAGAGAACTATAAAAGTGAATATTAATAGCATATAGTTCTTGGCTAGGGATGGCGAGAGTAATTGACTTTTCAGCATACTGCACACTCGCAGCATCTCAGCACATTTCAAAAGACTGCGCTTGGTACTCCTCCTAGACTCACTAAACCCGACCACAATTTATCATCATGATGGCCAGAAAAATGGGCCGCTTTTACAGCACTATAGTAACGTCCAAGCTGGCCAACGGCATCAAAGTGGTATCCTCGACAATTCCGTGCCATTTTAGCGCCGTTGGCTGCTACATCGACGCCGGCTCGCGGTACGAGCAGCCGCTCACCACCGGCAGCTCGCACGTTTTGGACCGGCTGGCGTTCAAGGCGACGTCGAAATTCTCACAGGAACAGATGGAAACCGGGCTGCTGGCGCTCGGGGGCAACTACAGCTGCCAATCCTCGCGCGAGACGATGATGTACCAGGGGTCGACGTTCAAGGGCGATTTCGAGAAACTAACGGAATACATTGCACAAACGGTGAACGAGCCGGTGATTGGGCCCGAGCAAATAGGCGAGCAGGTGGAAAACATCCGGTTCGAGCTCGGTGAGCTGCACCAAAAGCCCGAGCTGATCCTGCCCGAGCTGGGCCACCAGGTTGCGTTCAAGGACCAGCTGGGCAACCCGCTTGTGTGCCCCGAGGAGCGGCTGGGGCTCATCACGCCGGCGCAGATCTTCCAGTACCGGCACGACGTGTACCAGCCGCAGCGCATGACGCTGAGCTTCATTGGCGTTGAGCACGCACGGTCGCTGGAGCTCGCAGAGCAGTACTGGGGTCACCTGACGACGACCAACGCTGGACCGGAGCGGCTCAAGAGCATCTACAGCGGGGGCGAGCGGTGCATCCCGCTGGCCAAGCAGATCGGCAACATCCCCGTGTTTGAGTACCTGCAGGTGTTTTACCGCGGGGTGGGGATCAACGACCCGGACGTGTACGCGGCGAGCGTGCTGCAGGTGCTGCTGGGCGGCGGGAGCAGCTTCAGTGCGGGCGGCCCGGGCAAGGGCATGTTCTCGCGGCTGTTTACGGAGGTGCTCAATAAGTACGGGTTTGTCGAGAGCTGCGTGAGCGCCAACCTGCCGTACTCTGACGACGGGCTGTTTGGCATCACCTGCGGGGTTGTTCCCGGGGCGGCCAAGTACGCGGCGTACGTGGTGGGGTCGCAGCTGGCGCTCGTGGCGACGCCCAACGAGCTCAAGCCGGCCGAGGTGGAGCGGGCCAAGAAGCAGCTGTGCTCGCAGCTGGTGATGAACCTCGAGAGCCGCATGGTCGAGCTCGAGGACTCGGGGCGGCAGGTGTCGCTGAACGGGAGCAAGGTGCCTGTGCAGACGATGATTGCCGAGATTGAGAAGCTTGGCCCGCGCGACCTGGAGCGGGTTGCGCAGCGCATGCTCACGAGCTCGCCGCCGACGATTGTGATGCAGGGCGAGCGCGAGCAGTTTGGTGATGTGAAGCGCGTGCTCAAGGAGTTTGGGTTGGGTTCGTCTTGACTATCTGTATTGGGGGATGTATATAGGGGGGTTATGGGTAGGTAGTAGAGTGGTTGTGCTGTGCGGTGGTTGTGCTGTGCGGTGGTTGTGCTGTGCGGTGGTTGTGCTGTGCCTGTGCTGTGCCTGTGCTGTGCCTGTGCTGTGCCTGTGCTGGGGTGCATTTGTAGTTGCGCATTCGCAGCGCTGCAACAATTTAATTAGTTCAACTGAAATTAGAAAATGCCAAATAGTTTTTTGGGTGCAGCGGGCGCTGAAGGCGCTTGCGCTGAAGCAGGAGCAGCAGATGGCGCTGGCGCTGGCGCTGGCGCCTGCTCCAAATAATCAAATGCCAAATCATAAAACACTGGCTTGACCGGAATGAGCTGCATCTTGCGCTCGACAATCCGCCCAAGCACATCCCCCGCCTTGCCCGCCGGGAACTCGGCCATGTTGGCGGTCACCGGCTTGAAGCTCTGGGACGCCAGCAGCGTCGAGCCGTGCGCGCGCTTGAGATCGAGCGCCAGCTCCTGCCGCCAGCGCGCGACGGTGTGCGCGGTCACCGGCAGGTCGTGCACGGCGATGGCCGGGCCGTCCAGGAGCGCGGCGGCCCTATGGACGAGCGCGAGCGCCTGCGCATCGAGGTCGCGCTGCGCGTAGGCGCGCGCAAGCAGCGCCAGGCGGCGGCTGCTAAAGTACGCGGCCATCGCGTCGATGCTCTCACCGAGCGCCTCGTCGGCGTAGACACCCGGCAGCTCGGCGAGCTCGGTGCAGCTCTGCAAAATGTTATCGAGCAGGCGCACGGCGCTCACCAGGTCGGGCTTTGCGGTCGCCAGGTCGTCGCGCGCAATGCGGCGGCTGATGAGCGAGAAGCCGGCGTAGGTGGCCACAATATGCAGCGGGTGGTCTGCGGCGGTACCAGCAAGCAGTGCACGCGTGGCGTCGAGCGCCGTTGTCCATTGCTGGATGACGTCGTCGAGGGCGGCCTCGTTAGTCGGGTCGAGGGCGGCGTCCGCAGTGCGCGCCTGGGCAAGCAGCACCGCAAGGTCGGGGTCCTCGATGGCTGCAGTGTGTCCGCGCCATTCGATTTCGCGAGCGGCCTCCACCTGGTGCTCCGGGGCGCTCTCACCGCGCTCCGCCTGGGAGCCCACCAGAGCGCCCAGCGGAGTCCCCGCGGCATGCTGGCGGCTGAACGACGCTGTGTCTAGCTCGGAGCCGCCCGTCTTGCTCAGGGCGAGCTTCAGCGCGGGGTCCACGTGCGCCTGGATGTAGTCGCGGCACACCGCGTCATCAAACGACTCGAGCCCGAGTCGCGCCTGCGAGTAGGCCTCGCGCGGTATTGACCACGAGTCGCAGGCCGCCTTGTAGTCGGCGGCAGCCAGCGACGCGAGCGTCAGGGTGTCGACGCTGGGCCCGATCTCGGCCGCCTTGGCCGCGAACTTGGCCGCCTTGCTGAGCTTGGCCAGGCTCTGCCTGCGGAGGCCCGAGCCGGCCTGGGCCTCGGCGGCGCTGCGCAGCTCCATGGCGGCGGCCCACGCGCGCTGCGACTGCCACGCGAGAATCTCGGCGGTGCCCAGTTTTGGTTTTGGCGACGCGCGCTTGGTTGGGCGCACAACCAGGTTGTTGTATTTGCGCAGCTTGTGGATTTTGCGCGAGCACCGCTGGCGGTGGGCGTTGTAGTCTGAGGAACCGGCGAGGTTAGCTCGTTCTGCCAGCAGTGAAGGGAGCATGTCAGCGAGGGAGTGATGGGGGGGTCCAAGGGGGTATAAGGAGCAGGGGGAGCCCAAAGGCTCAAAGCGGCAGGGAAGAAATCCTGTCTATTCAAACACCTTTTCTCCCTACTGGGTGTATCATTTTTGCTTTTGCAATTCAACCTAAACTCGCACCTAAACTCGCACTTACACCTACCCTCTACTTGACCCCCCCCTTACCCTCCTACCTTCACCCTACTCTCTCCTACCCTACCCTACCTTGTCGTTAGTCATGGAAGACGAATACGCATACGGCGAGGACGTCCAACTAGCAGAGTCGGACGCGTTCAGCAACGTCGGCGCGGGGCTCCAGGGCCGATCCAAGCTCCAGCTCGTCGAGTACTGGCAGCAGGCCATCGACAACATCGAGCGCATCGGCGAGACCGCGCCCGGCGCAGAGCCCAACGCCGAGCCCGGAAAGGCGCAGCAGGACTGCTTCAAGACCACCGCGCTGCCGCTGGCGCGTATCAAAAAGGTCATGAAGACCGACAGCGAGGTCAAGATGATCTCGGCCGAGGCGCCCATCCTGTTTGCCAAGGGCTGCGATATCTTCATCACCGAGCTCACGATGCGGGCGTGGATCCACGCCGAGGAGTCCAAGAGGCGCACGCTGCAGCGCAGCGACATTGCCACCGCGCTGCAAAAGAGCGACATGTTTGACTTTCTGATTGACATTGTGCCGCGCGAGGAGGCGCAGCCGCGGCGCTACGAGAGCGAGGACTCCCAGGCCCAGGCGGCCGCGGCTGCGGGCCCGTCCCCGGCGCAGGCGCAGGCGCAGGCCCAAGTCCCTGTGCCCCCGCAGGCGCAGGCGCCCCCCACCACTGCCTCCCACACCACAACGCCCGCATCCCCATCACAGGCGCAGCAGCCGCCGCCCATTTTCGACAGCGTCAAGCTCGAGCGCCAGTACGAGGAATTCGAGTACCAAAATTTCGAGCCCGTTGACGTTTAGCACGCACGATCCGATCCCACGACCCTGACTAATCCCATTTTCTCTCTCCAAAATGTCGACAGAAAAGTATCCGTAAGTACCCGCTGCTCACGCGCAAATGTAAGGGATCCTAACTAGTTTCTGGTACGGGGGTGCATCAGGGATCGCGGCGGCGTTCGTCACGCACCCGCTCGATCTGGCCAAGGCGCGAATGCAGACGAGCACAGGCCCCCGGCTGGGGATGCTCGGCACCCTGGCCGGTGTGGTGCGCAAGGGCGGCCCGCTAGCTGCCTACGATGGGCTCTCGGCGTCGATCTTGCGCCAGGCCACCTACACAACCGCGCGCTTTGGCACCTATGAAAAAATCAAGGAGCTTGCGGGCGCGCGCTACGATGGGCGGCCGCCCGCGTACGTGCTGCTGCCGATCTCGATGTTTGCCGGGCTCGTCGGCTCGCTCGTCGGCAACCCCAGCGATATCGTCAACGTGCGCATGCAAAACGACCGCACGCTGCCTGCCGAGCAGCGTCGCAACTATAGAAACGCGTTTGACGGCATTTTGCGCCTGCTCAGGCACGAGGGCCTCGGCAGCCTGCTTATCGGGTTTGGGCCCAACGCCGTGCGCGGCGTGCTCATGACCGCCTCGCAAGTGGTGTCGTACGACGAGTCCAAGCGCTTTTTGGTGGACGCGTTCAGCATGGACCCGTTTGCAAAGAGCACCTTCTTTACTGCATCCACAATGGCCGGGTTCGTGGCCACCACGGTGTGCTCGCCGGCCGACGTGATCAAGACGCTCGTGATGAACTCAAAGCAGACCGGCTCCACGCTGCACATAATTTCGGACGCCTGGAAGCGCGAGGGCCTGCGGTTCTTCTTCAAGGGGTGGACCCCCGCGTTTGTGCGCCTGGGGCCGCAAACAATCGTTACATTTATCGTGCTCGAGCAGCTCAAAGCCTGGCGCATCGGGTGCTAATAGACTAATATATACTCTGCGCGTTTACTGCTGCTCGTTCTGAGCAAAGAAAAAGTTCACTGCGACCGGCGTCAACGACTGCGTCCGGGCCCAGTCGCGCGCGCCGCTGCCCGGCTTGCCGGTGCCCCAGTTGGGCCGCTCGTCCGAGGGCAGCCCGCTCACGGCGCCGCTCTCCTTGTAGAGCACAAACACGTAGCGGTGCTTGCCGGTCTTCTCGGGCGGCCCGGGGCCCATGTACGGCAGCAGCTCGCGGGCCTCGCCAAAGTCAATCTCGTAGCTCTCGCCCTCGCTAGTCTTGGGCGCGATGCCGCTGGCGATATAGTGGGCAAACTCGCTCCACTTGGGGTCGCCGCGCTGGGGCGCGTCGGGGTCGGTCACCACCAGGGTGTACTTGGCGCCAGGGTCGGCCTCGTTGAAGGTCAATTGCACGCGTGGGCGCTCCTGGGTCTCGGCGACCTTGAGGGTGTTGCCCATGGTCACCTCCTTGCCGTTGCCGTAGCTGGCGGTGATGAGGCCCTTTTGGTCGAATTCGTCCAAAACGTCGGGGAAAATGGCGTGCTTCTTTAATTGCTGCGCGATATTGCTGGTGATGGTGACGAGTGGCATTCGGAATACTTTTGGCTGATAGGCGAGTCTGACGGAAGGCCGCAGCAAAGCCAGGACCATAGCAATGTTAGGTAAGGGTGGGTGCGGGGGAGGTTTAGGGGTATGTAGGGTAGGGATAGGGAGATGTAGGGTGTAGGGGGAGTGTAGGGGGAGTGTAGGGGGAGTGTAGGGGGAGTGTAGGGGGAGTGTAGGGGAGTGTAGGGGGAGTGTAGGAATGTAGCTATGGAGACTAGCTAGGGTAGTAAACAACTAAGCAATCTAAGAGTTAGAAGAACCAATCAAGACTCGGGCATGGATATATGCAAAAAACAACTCTTGATTTGTTGCACTTGCCCTTGGAATGCTTGGTGTTTGCCTAACCGATCTAGTTAGGGAGGTTTAGGAGGTGTAGCTATATAATGTAAGGATGTAGAAGCAGGATGTGAATAGGAAAGATAGGTAGAGCCCGAATAGTTGTACCATGCAATTCCTTTTATAAGCCTCACACTGGCAGAAAATATTGCTGAACTTTTCCCCCATGCCCCTGATCCTTCCTCCCTCCCCCATGTCCCCGATCCTTCCCTCCCTCCCCCATGACCCTGAGAGGACACTACTCTCACATCACAGCAATCGACTTTGCCCAAAACAACCAGCTCTGCTCGAGCGACCAGGACGGCTGGACCATCTGGTGGAACCTCGAAACAAAACGCCCCTATTGCATCTGGAAATCGCACTCGCAAAACGTCATCTCCACAGTCTGCCATGAAAACCTGCTCTACACCCACGGCAGAGACAACAAACTCAAAGTCTGGCGCCTAGAAACATCCCCCTTTTTCAGCACATCCCCGCCAGGCCCCGGATCAGACCCAGAAACCTACCCCATGCCCTGGCTCGTCCACAGCCAGGACATCAACGCGCTCAATTTTTGCTCCGTAGCGGTTTGCGGCGACCGGTTCGCCACCCCGTCCACCCTCAGCTCGGACAAGGTCGACATTTACCAGCTCGCCCCGTTCCACCGGCCGGTCAAGGCGCTCGTCCCCGAGGTGTTTGAGAGTGACGCCGCCGCAGACCCAGTCAAGCTCGGAATCGTCATGTGTATCAGGTTCTACTCGGATTATTTGGTGATTGGCTACGAATCGGGTCACGTCGCAGTGTACAGCATGCAGTCGGACGAGCCCCAGCTCGAGTTTTTGGAAAAGCTCCACAAGGACACCCTGCAGAGCGCTACCCGCGTCGGCAAGTACATTTTTACGGCCGGCAGCGACTCCAAGCTGTGCCGGCTCGACCTCACCGACATGTCGCACATCTCCACCAAGCTCCCCCACAAGGGCACCCCGACGGTGGCCAGCCTAGACAGCGTCCTCTACACTGCTGGGTGGGATGGCTACGTGCGTACCTTTGATCTCGAGCTCGAGCCGCTCGGCGACTACAAGGAGATCCGCCAGGTGAGCTGCCTGGCGGTCGCGGGCGTGGCACCCAGCGCCGCTCGACGGCTGCGGCCGCTTCCACCAGCCTACCTAGCAGTGGCAGGCAAGGACGCGCGTATCTCGCTGCATGCACTATCTAAATCTATGGAGTCTTGGCCAGCAGGGGCTCTAAAATGTTGAAAATGGCGGTGAGTTTGGTCTGGTCAATCTGAGTGGATTTTGCGGCCAGAATTGAGCCGCTAAAGTACTCCTGTAGCCTGAGAAGCTGCTTTTGGCTCTGCATGAGCTTCTCCTGTGCGGCGTACATGTCGTCGAGGGTGGCGGCGTGCGGCTGCTGGAGCTCCAAGAGGTGGCCATTGATCTGCTCAAAGTCGGCCCTGTATCTGCTCTGAATGGTCTTGAAGCTCGTGTATAGAGCGTGGTAGCTCGACTCTGCCTGCTGGACGCGCTCGTTGAGTCGCTGGCACTCTTTTCTGGAGCTCTGTAGCTCCTCGACGAGTTTGAGCTGTATGGTTGTAAAGGTTTGAATATCGCTGCCGTGAGGCTCGCTCTCGCTCCTGGACTGCAGCGTCTCGATTGTGTCCAGCTCCTCGGACAGCATCCTGTTGCGGGCCTGGAGGTCGTCAAACTCCTCCTGCCATTGCTGGCCGCGGGCGGCGCGCTTGCTCATGAGCTCGTTCTCGATGCGCAACTGGTAGGCATCGTGTTCTGCGCACTGGACGCGCGCAAACAGGGTTGACCGCGTGCTTCTTTTGTGAAGCAGCGGCGCGGGCGCGGGCGTGAGCGCAGAGAGTGCCGCCATGTTGAGCGGCGCGACGCTGAGCGGGGGCGTGGGGAGCGGCGCGATGCTCAGGGCCTCGATGCTCCTCTCGCTCGCCCCACTAGCTCGAAAGGGATCGAGCTCGCGCCCGAGCTCGCGCATCTCGTCGACCAAAAGCGTCTCCTGCTCCTTCATTGAGTTTGCCGCTTCCAAAGTCTCCTCCTGGAGGTCGGCGATCTGCGTCTTGAGCGTCCGCGGGTGGCACGGCCGCGGGGGCAGCGGGCGGTCGAGGTCCAGCGACAGCGGCGACTTGAGCATGATGCTCGACTCGGGCAGGATAGAGCAGTCGTCCAGCAATGCAACCTCGGCGCTAGACACGGATTCGCCTGGGGTGGAGATGTTTGTGTCTTGGGTTGATCCAGGTGTGACCAGTAGGGGGCTCTCGAGTCCGGGGTCCACGAGTTCCCCCGAGTTTTCAGGTCCAAGCTTTTCAGGTTCGGGTGTACCAAGCCTAGAGACTCGAGGTCCAAGCCGCTGGTCCTGATCCGCTGGCTCAAGCCCAAGCACAAGCGCCCCTCGAGGAGGCACTGCCGGCGCACGCCGCCTGAACCGCGTCTTGAGCTCATCGACAGAATTAGTGAGGCGGGTCTTGAACACGGCCGTAAACATGCCGCATGCCCTGTCGGCCTCGCTTTTATATACGTGCGACCGGCTGCCCTGCTGCGTGCGTCCGATGAGATTGCAGCACAAAGCATCGCATAGCATCGCAAAAGCATCAGCAAAAGCAGCATAGAGAATAATTATTTACCGCCAAACTGGCCCATCATATTTTTTAGCATTGGGTTGTTTTGGACCATGTTCATCATGGAGCCAAAATCGGGCATGCCGCCGCCGCCGCCGAGCATTCCCATCATTTGGGACATGTCTGGCATTCCAGCGGGCATTCCACCGGCTCCACCGGCACCGCCGCCGCCGCCCATCATCTGCATCATCTTGCCCATGTCGGGCATCTGGTTAGGGTCCATGCCCATGGACTGCATGCGGCGCTTCATGGCGTCGATTTGCGGGGCGCCCTTGGGGCCCTGCATGCCCTTCATACGGCTCATGATGCCGTCCTTGCCACCCATCTGCTTGGCCATGCCCGCCATCATCTTTTGCTGGTAGAGCACCTCCTCGACCTGGCGCACCGAGGTGCCCGAGCCGCGGGCGACGCGCACGACGCGCGTGGGCTGGTCGGCAAACATCTGGCCGTCAGAGTCGAGCTCCTTCTCGGTCATCGAGTCCATGATAAACACCATCGCCTTGAGTCGCTGGTCGCTCTCCTGGCCGCCGAGCTGGTCGGCAAACTGAGCCATGCCGGGGATCATCGAGGCTACCTTGGACAGCGGGCCCAGCTTCATGATGTTGCCCATCTGTGAGCGCAGGTCGCGCAGCGTGAAGATACCCTCCTGGATGTTTTTGATTGTGTCCTTTTGGTCCATTTGCAGCGTCTGCACGTGCTCCATGAGCCCCTGGATGTCGCCGATCCCCAGCAGCTTGGACACAAACTGCTGTGCCGTGAACGACTCGAGGTCGTGCATGTGCTCGCCCGTACCGATAAATTCGATCGGCGTCTGCGTTGCGGCAACCGCGGAGATGGCTCCACCGCCCTTGGCGTGGCCGTCCATCTTGGTGAGAATGATGCCACCAAAGTTGGACGCCTCCTTGAACGCCTTGGCCTGCGCCTCGGCGGCCTGGCCGATCGACGCGTCGAGCACCATCAGCGTCTGGTCCGGCCGCGTGGCGTTGGCGATCTGCACCATCTCGTCAAACAGGTCCTGCTCCTGCCGGTGCCTGCCCGAGGTATCCACGATGATGATGTCAAAGCCGTCCTTTTTGAACCGGTCCACACCCTCGCGCGCAACAACTACCGGGTCCGGCTCAGAGTACGAGCCGTAGAACGGGATCTTGGCCTTGGTGGCGTTCTGCTTGAGCTGGTCAAACGCACCCGCTCTGAACGTGTCGGCGCACACGAGGCCAACCTTGAGGTTGCGCCGCTGGTAGTGCGCGGCCAGCTTTGTGCAGGTGGTGGTCTTGCCGGCGCCCTGGAGACCGACGAGCATGAGCACGTTGGGGCGGCCCTTTTTGGGCTTGAACGGCTCCGAGCCGCAGTCCACGAGGCCCACAAGCTCGTCAAACACCGCCTTTTGGATGACGCGCTTGCGCTGATTGGCGGGCGTCTCCTTAAGGTTAACGTTTGCCCGGATGTTCTTTGACAGCTTGGCGACCAGCGCGAGGCCGACGTCGTGCTGGAGGAGCGCCTTGCTCATCTCGTTGATGACTGCACCCAGGGCGGCCTCGTCGATATCGTTTCCGGACCCGGATAATGAGCCTATGGCATGGTTTATCGATCTGCCCAAATCTGCCAGGACCATTGGGAGGGAGGGTGTTGGGGGGGTGCTCAGGGGGAGTAGTAGGGGGTGCTGGGGTAAGCTTTGGGGGTGCTAAGGCTGGGGGGTGCTGGGGGGGTTTAGGTGCTGGGAGTTGTGTTGGGAGATATTCTGGAGATGCTGGAGAAGCTGGAGAGCTGGAGAAAAGATACTCCGAGATGCTGATACTGAAGCACTCACACTAGTCGGCGATCCTACCATCAAGTCCCACCCCAGCAGGCTGTCAACTCCAAACAAGTCACCCTGCGTCCTCCTGCGTCACCCCTGCCTATCTACCCTACACCCATAGACCGTACCCCTAGACACTCCTAGACCGCACCCTAGAGTCCGTGCCCTGGCAACCCCCGGCGCTCTTGGCCCACCCAAACTCGATCGTCATGCATGCCGCCAATGAAATCCCTTGCATATACCTCCCAAGCGAAGTGCGTCCTCGTCCAAACACCCTACAGCCCAAACTCAACTGATGCAAAAACCCCTGTCTTTTTTGTGGCTGGAAAAATTTACCCGTGTTTGGCATGTGCCACTGCTAGGCTGCGACTGCATACTGCAGGCACGTCTTCCGGAAATAGGCGCCGCGGCCAGCCCTCTGCTGCTCAAATTCCCTGGCCTTTGGGTATATCCTTGTCGCTGCAGTCACCTGCATACGGGTAAACACGACGCACCTCTGGCCCGCTGCAAAATCACCGCACGCGCTCCAGATTTTGTTTGTCCGGTTCGCCGCTTTTGCAGTAAAATTTTTCGCCGTGATAAAACGCGCCTCGAGCGCTCAACCGTGGTTCGGTCCCTCTGCACAGGGCTAGGGCGCATATGCATGGGCAAGGGTGCATGCGCTTCGCGGACAACCGATTCCTTAGTAAATGCAAATAAAAAACTTTGTTTGTTTGTGAAAATATCGAATACGCCACAATATGCAGCCTTCTGCTTAATGAGAATCCCCGCACACTCGTTTCAGCGCCTCAAAATACGCTTGACAAACAGTTTGGGGTCATGCACGGCGTCTGAGCGCTGCATTTGGTTCCGGCAGCCGTTTGCAGAGCAAGCTTATTTTTCGGAAAAAACTAGACCTCACGAAAACGCCAGGGCCTCGCAGATTATTCAGAGGAATTGCAGTGATGTCATTGTGAATAGTGCATGGTGTGGGGTTGGCCAGTTACTAACACCAGCCCTCTAAAATTCGTCGTGCATGGAGGTTCATGCCCGTATAAGCAGTAGCAATTGGCACTGCATGAGCCTCTGGGATGGCCAAAGGCAGCGCCATTTCTCGTGTGGTGGGTCTGGTAGTGGTTACCAGGTACATTCCGTAGCGACGATCATCATGCTTGGGGGCGACTAGTGCGCAGGTGCGCAATTTGTGGGTCCTTTCCCCGCGTAGATACCTGCCATTCGAGACTTGGGACTACTGGAGCGCGTGGAGTGCGCATAGCTGCAGCGTAACTCGCAGAACTGGTTCTAAAACAGGCGACTTCTCCCCATGACATCATGTGTTGCTGGTGCAGTTCTGCATGAAAATGCATGCATGACGTAACAGTGCATAAACCTTGCGGCTGGTATAAATAGCCTAGTCCCCCCTAGTCAATGTTTTTTTTAATGGTCTTTTTCCACAGAACCAGTACCCTTCATGGTCTCAAAGGCCGCAAGCTTCGTTGGCTCGTAACTGCTTGTGCTGTTACTGGCTTCTCCCTCTTTGGTTATGACCAGGGTCTCATGTCTGGTATTCTCCAGGGTGATCAGTTTATCTCTGAGTTCCCTGTGCTCGCCACAGACGACTCTGGCGATTCTTCTCCTCACAACAAGCACGTCTCTGTACTGCAGGGCGGTGTCACTGCTTCCTATGAAATTGGCTGCCTGTTTGGTGCCGTTTTCTGTCTCATGTTTGGCGAGCGCATTGGCCGCAAGCCCCTCGTTATGTTTGGTTCTTTGATTATCGTTCTTGGTACCGTCATCTCCACTGCCGCCTTTGGCCCACACTGGGGTCTTGGACAGTTTGTTGTTGGCCGTGTCATCACCGGTGTGGGTAACGGCATGAATACTGCCACTATTCCCGTGTGGCAGTCTGAGATGTCCCGTCCCGAGATCCGTGGTCGCCTCGTCAACCTTGAGGGTTCGGTTGTTGCCCTCGGAACAATGATTGCCTACTGGCTCGACTTTGGCCTCTCGTTTGTTGGCTCGTCTGTCCAGTGGCGTCTGCCCGTTGCCGTGCAAATCATTTTTGCCCTGGCCGTGTTTTTGTTTTTGTTTGGCCTGCCCGAGTCTCCCCGTTGGATGGTTGCCCACGGCCGCCCCAAGGACGCCGCGTACATTGAGTCGTGCCTGCGCGATCTGCCCGTCGACCACCCCGAGATTGTTGAAGTTATTCAGACTGTTCAGGACGACGTCGACCGTATTGGTACCAAGATGCGCTTCCGCGAGCTGCTGCGCAACGGACGTGGCGCCTACTTTAACCGCATGTTGATTGGCTCTTCTACCCAGTTCTTCCAGCAGTTTACCGGTTGCAACGCCGCCATCTACTACTCTACTGTGCTCTTCACCTACATGAACCAGGGCCGTGTCATGTCGCTCATCATGGGCGGTGTGTTTGCCACTGTGTACTTCCTCGCCACCTTGCCCTCTTTCTGGCTCATTGAGCACCTTGGTCGTCGTCGCCTGTTTTTGTTTGGCGCCATTGGCCAGGGTATCTCGATGATCATCACCATGGCCTGCCTGGTTGACGCTCGTACCGAGACCAAGCCCAACCTTTTCAAGGGTGCCGCCGTTGGTTTGTACCTGTTTATCACCTTTTTCGGTATGTCCATCCTGGGTCTCCCCTGGGTGTACCCTCCCGAGATCAACCCCTTGCGCACCCGTACTGCCGCCACCGCCATCTCCACGTGCACCAACTGGCTGTGCAACTTTGCCGTGGTCATGTTTACTCCCGTGTTTGTGAATGTCAACGGCGAGAAGGGCCGCTACGGTGCCTACCTGTTCTTTGCCATCATCAACTTGGCGTGGGTTCCCCTCATTTACTTTTTCTACCCTGAGACTGCCGGCCGCTCTTTGGAGGAGATTGACATCATCTTCGCCAAGGCCCACGTCGAGAAGAAGTGGCCCTTCCAGGTCGCCCACTCGCTGCCCCGCCTGTCTCGCGAAGAGCTCGCCGATGAGGCCAACCGCTGGGGCATTGG
This sequence comes from Wickerhamiella parazyma, assembly GCA_030562575.1. Classification (NCBI taxonomy): domain Eukaryota; kingdom Fungi; phylum Ascomycota; class Dipodascomycetes; order Dipodascales; family Trichomonascaceae; genus Wickerhamiella; species Wickerhamiella parazyma. The sequence continues at coordinate 73,804 of JAKTZS010000015.1, forward strand.
CAACAACCCTGCCGCCCGCGACGCGGAGGAGGCTGCTGCTGGCCACGAGACCAAGGAGGTCAAGCCTGAGCCCGAGCTCTCGAGCGGCAACGACAAGACTGCTGCCAGTCCCCGCTCGTCCATCTCTGATCTCTCTGCATAACCCCCTTTCATGCCTAGCGCCTAATTTTCTACTTAATTGATATACCAAAATCATGTTTTTTGCTTGCAACTGAGGTTTGGGTTGGGCTTCCCGATTGGGTCTGACGCTGCGTCTGCCTGCAGCGTCGCGCAGCGCCACCGCATGCGACGAGAGCGATAGTTTAAAGTGTATTTAAAGAGCTCCAGAGGTTGATGAGGAGGGGAAATAATTGTAGAGTTGAAAACTGTGCCTACATTCCGTCTTGTTGAGGGCGTAAAAAATGGCTCATCAGCTCGCATCTGCGGGCAGCCGATGGCGGGTGGGATCGGACTGTGGTGGTCTCTTTGAATGCTTTCTGACCTTGCGCGATTTGTGTTGGGCGCAAAAACCGCTCAGCCCGGGCCGCACTCGGTCTGAGGATCAATTGTGGCCTCGCGCACGCTGGCCCACGCTCGCGCACGCTAGCAAACCTTGCAAATGCGCCCATCAACCCTGGCAATATACACACCCCCGCTAATCTCGAGTCAACTCTTTTGGGAAAGTTTACCCCAGCGCCCTGCCGCGATAACGGTTCCAGATGTTTGAGAGGGACTTGTGAATATTCAAGTGGGTGCGCACCACCTGTAAAAGCTAAAAAAACTATAGAATCACGCGCCAGGGCCGCCGGAAACGCCCAGACGCAGCGTGATGTCATGCGACCAATGTCGCGCGGATCCGGCGTATATATTGGGTCCCCCAAACCGGGCGGCAGCACCCAAACCGCCGCCGCCTCTTTGATCTCAACCAAGGCTTGTAGGCGTGCATGAGCGTTTCCTTCTCGCCCGCGCTTCCAGTCAATCAGCACCGACGTCCCGGCCTGCGCCGGCTGGCGACCACCGTGGAGAGCCCCGCCGGGTGCGTGCGCAAGGGGTGCCGCTGCGATATTACCGACTCGGGCTTCACCATTCTCGCCAGCGCGACCACGCACATCGACTGCCCAGCGCTGCGTCGCGACAGGTACAAGGCCGAGCTGCGCAGTCCGCACAAGTTTTACCGGTTCATCATGCAGCGGGACGTGCTCATCAGCCAGATCGACAAGAGCATCCTGAACGAGTTTATGCTGCAGGGCTTTGAGTCGCCGTTCGAGTCCATTGCGGACGCCAAGCTCCACAGCAACCAGACGGTCAAGGTGCAGCTGGTGCAGGGCTCGGTGAGGGCACGCGATGAGCTGGTGAGGAGCAGCTCCTCGGGCAGCCTGTGGGCGAGGCTCGCGGCGGCGGTGCCCGCGTTGCGGCCGCGGCAGTCGCACAGTCTGCGTCCGATTCGCTCAGGCGCTGGAGGTTAGTCAAATAGCACGCAATAGAATGGCCTACTGGGTGTTTGGCTATGGCTCGCTCATATGGAAGCCGCCGCCGCACTGGGTGGAGAAAAAGCCCGGGTACATTGCTGGGGCTGTGCGGCGGTTCTGGCAGTCGAGCAACGACCACCGCGGCGCCGGCACGCCCGAGAACCCCGGCCGCGTGGTGACGCTGATTGCGCGCGACTTTTGGGCCACCCTCGACGACCCGCACCCGTACGGCAACGACGACCAGGTGTGGGGGGTGGCCTACCGCATCGACCCAGATAGAGAGGCCAAGGTCAAGGAGTACCTGGACTACCGCGAGAAAAACGGCTACACGGAGATTGCGATTGACTTTTATCCGGCCGACGGGGCGCCGCCGTTCAAGTGCAGCACCTATGTGGGGGAGCCCGACAATGAGGCGTTTGTGGGTCCGCAGGACCCCGCGGTACTGGCGTATGATATATCGCGGTCGCACGGGCCGAGCGGGCCCAATCCTGAGTATCTATTTGAGCTGTGGGCGGCGATCAATGAGATATGTCCCCAGTCGACGGACAAGCATATTGAGGATTTAGTGCGTCGTGTTAGAGATATACAGAGGCTAGATGTATAGATTGAGTGTCTGTTTTTTTTGGCACTTCTTTGGCACTTTCTTGGCACTTTTCACCCTTCTCTACACCCTTCTCCCTTGGTACCTCCACCCCCATCCACCCCTTTGGGCACCCCCCTTGGCCTCCCCACGTAAGCTACACGTATGAAATTGTTTGAGTTTCTGCTCGTTTTGCAGGTGGTAGCCGCGCTCAAATTCGCGCTCCCCGCGCTCAGCCACCCCGATCCCGAGCAAAGATGCATCCGCGAGTTCATTCCAAAGGACACGCTCGTCGCGGTCCGTGGCAAGACGTCGGGCCTGCCCAACGACGGCCAGCGCATGCTCATCAGCATCAAGGACAACAAGGGCAACAACTACTGGTCCAAGCCCAACGTGCTGCAGCAATTCAGCGCGGTGTTTACGCCCTCGACCGACGCGACGGTGGACATCTGCCTCAGCAACGTGCTGCAGGGCGGCAGCGGCGGCTCTCTCGAGCGTGAGGTCGACATCACCGTCGAGGTCGGCGCGCTCGCCCGCGACTGGGACAATATCAAGGCCAGTGAGCGCCTCAAGCCCGCCGAGGTCGAGCTGCGCGTCGCCGACGAGGTCACAGAGGAGATCCGCAAGGAGCTCGACTATTTGAAAAACCGCGAGGAGCGCCTCCGCAACACCAACGAGAGCACCAACCGCCGCATCAAGAACTTTTTCGTTTTGACGGTTTTGGCGTTTATTGGGCTTGGCGTCTGGCAGATTTGGTACCTGCGCGCGTACTTTCGCTCCAAGCATATTATTTAGGTATATAGGGGGGTGCTGGGTGGTGCTGGGTGGTGCTGGGCCCTGGGTGTGGCCCATGGGTCGGGCCGCCCTAGGCAACTAGACGCCTCCACAGCTGTACAAATTCGGCCTTGCTAATCTCGGTAGGACACATTTCGCGCACATCCTGCTCGCTGATGTTCAGTCCAAGCGGCTTTATTGACGCAAGCAGCGCCTCCTGTGTGATGGTGCTCTCGCCCTGCGACAGCATGTAAAAGGCGTTACGCTGCGCCTGCACCTGCTCCTGCGAGTCTGCAGGCGCCGATTGCAGCTCCAGCAGCGGGAAAACGCTGTTTACAAACGGCTCAAAGTGCATCTCGCCGTCCTGGTCGAGGCCGGGGATCGGCGTCGCCGGCAGCCCGAGCTCGCCCAACAGCTGCTCGAGTTGCGCGTACGGCACGACCGGATCCCCGTCCTCATTGGGCTCCATGTAGCTCGTGAAAACATTGGTCAATTTATCCAGCGGATCCTCGCCAGTCTCCATCTCAGCTAATGTACTCTGTCTCTGAGCTCGAGTACCTTCGAGCGTCGCTCGTGCTCAACCCCCCCATCCGCCCCGATGCTCGCAAGGCCCACCAGATGCGGCCCCTCGACTGCACAGCCAACTACCTCCCGAGTGCAAACGGCTCGGCCATGGTCCAGGCGGCAGACGGCAGCCAGTGCATAGTCGGGCTAAAAACCAAGGTCGTGCCCACCCACGACAAACTGATCGAGGTTTCGGTCGATATCACAGGCGTCAAGGACAACGACAGGCTCGTGCACTCGCTCGAATCAAGTTTGCACCACACCCTCAGCAGCTGCCCCGAGCTGCTCAGCGCCCTCAAACTCAACAACAAGTACGCATTCAGGCTCTATGTGGACTGCGTGGTCCTCTCGCATACCGCACACCCCATGGGGATCCTGTCTATTTGCATTTATCACGCCCTGTGCTGTGGCAAGCTTGCCAAGATGATCCCGGCTGAAACAGAGGACAGCCTCGATGAGATTCCACAATTTTACGAGAACTGGGACCTGGCAGTACCCCTCGTGCACGGCTGGCAGCCCCCGGTGCTCGTGACCCTCGCGGTTATTGGCCAAAACCTCGTGGTCGACCCAACAGAGGCAGAGCAGCAGGTGGCAGAGGCTGTGCTGTGTCTTGCATGGAAAGATGGCAAAGTCTCCTCGCCAATACGCACAATGGACTCGACCAGCACTCCGTACACGGGCGGGTTCAACACCAAACGCCTGCTCGAAGCGACCGAGGTGGTCAAGAACGCAGCGCTCGAGCTGCTGGCCTAGAAAGTTTATATACATTTTTAAAACACCATCACGGCGTCCTTGGGGACATAATAGTTTTGCATTTTCTTGAGCTCATCGCTCCAAACGGTCATAAACTTGCCCTTGCCGGCCTTGACCTGGCCCTCAAACTGGCCGCTGGAGGCAAGCACAGGCACGGGGCGGCGCAAAAACCGTTTCTTGAAGCTGTTGACGTCGCGAGCAGACAGCTCAGGCGCCTTGAGGAGCTCCAGGATCTGCTGCTTGTGCTCGGGCGAGGTGCCCACGACCGGGTCGACTTGTCCTTCAAATTCTTTGAGTTTGTTGAAGATCTCAGTCTTGCGAGCCTGCAGCTCCTCGGCAGACTGGTAGGGAACCACCTCGAGCCGCTCATTGAGCATGATGCGAACGCTTGATTTCTGTACCTTTTCAAACAGGTTCATCTCGATATCAAACTCTTCTTGGGTGAGATGGCCAACTTCCAGGGCCAATTTCAGGTCCTCGACGTGGTGCTGGTCAACAATCGCCGCCGACTCGTCGTAGCTACGGCCGCCACGCATGTATTGCGAAATCTTGAGCAAGCGCTCAGCAGCAGGCTCGATGGCAGCATCAGGGCTAATTTGGCCAATAGCGGCAACCATCTGGTCGAGCCGAGCGTTGCGTTTGGCCTCTCTTTGCTCAAACTGCTCGTCGGCAAGACGGCTGCTGTGAACCTCCTTTTTCTTAAAGTAGGCGAGCTCAAAGTCGGCAATCTCGGGCTCATCGATCGGTGTGTACCCGAGACGGCGGCGGCGGGGCTCAAAGTGTGGGGTGGGCAGCCTGTACTCTGGTTTCAGGGCCACACCAATAAATTTGCGTTTAGGGTGGAAAGGGTCGCGGTAAAAGCGCACAAACCCGGGCTCCTTGGCGAAAATTGTGTGATCGCGGCCAATGCCGACGTTTTCGCCGGGATACCACACTGTTCCTCGTTGACGAAAAATAATTTGGCCTGGCGTGACCGGCTGGCCCTCGCCGAGTTTGGGGCCAAGGCGCCGGCCAGCAGTGTTGTTTGTGGCCTTGTTTCCGCCCGAAGCACGTTTCGTGGCGAAACGCACGGGTATCCAGAGGACTTTGGAGAGCCGTGAGTGCCCTAGCGTAGGAAGCATGACAAATGTTTTGTAGGATTGGAGTTTTAGTTGGAGCTGGGCCTGCAGCGGTCAGTTGGAGAGGATTTTCTGTGATTAAACGAGGACAAGGGGTATGTTGGGCGTGAAATGTGACTCTATTTGCGGCCGTATATCTGGGGCCATCTGGATGATATATATGCTATTATAGTTTGAGCTGTAGCCGCATCGCTTTTAGAGAGCTCTCGGGAGCTCAGGCTTGTTGCTAATTTACAGGTGCAGCTCTAGCACATCACTATCCAAAGATGCGTCCTCGCCTAATTGGTGATTATCTCGAAGACGCAAAGATGCAAAGGCTAGCGCCTTGGGATTTTGCGACACTGCTGCTCTTACCACCTCAAAATCATCTCGTAGTCGCAACGAGGCATACTCGAGTGCACAGCCATCCTGTGACACTGCTCTCAGTACCAGATCGCGGTCGTCGCGGAGAGGAATTAGCGCATATTTCAGAGCCGAGCCACGCTGTGATACTGCATCTGCCATAAACTCGCAATCTTTGCGAAACTCAAGCGAAAGAGATTCAAACGCACGGGCACTCTGCCTTATGGCCGCAAGAACTATTTCAGGGTCATTCTTCAACTCCTCCGACACATTCCCAATAGCCGTGCCATTTTGAGAAACCGCCGCAAGAACGACCTCACGGTCGTTGCAAAGGCGCTCAGAGGCATATTTGAGTGCCATACCTTCTCGCGCAACTGCCAATAAAACCAACTCCCGATCATCTCGAAGAGCAGCAGATGCGTAGCGGATTGTGATATCGATCAACGGAGTCATAGACTCGAGCTCAGAGTAGCTTAGAATGTCACGCCTCAGCTCTCTATAGTGCTGGCTGGAATAGCGTTCTCGGTTGTGTGTGGTAGTTTGAGTAGCTGAGGTCACTGCTGCCATCACCAACTCACGGTCGTCGCACAGACGCTCGGACGCATAGCGAAGTACTGGACCACATTGTGACACTGCCTTAAACATAAACTCACGGTCGTTGCGCAGGGGGATGGGCGGGCCGCTCCCTGTCTCAACCACTGCCTTCATTGCTAGTCCTGGATCCCTCCATAAATGTGGAGTAGCATACATACTCGGTTCACGGTCCGCAGGCTTTGACGCTTCGGGAGCATAGTTTAGGCAAGGGAATTTGTCCTCAGGATATGCCACTGCAGCCACAGTAAGGTTGTTGCGAAGACGCTCGGATGCATATTGTAGAAAAGAGCCATCTTGCGATACGGCCGCCTCTACTAGCCCCCGATTATTGCGTAGGCGCTTGGAGGCATGCTGTAGGGCCGAGCCATCTTGAGATACCGCGGCCATCACTAGTTCATCATCATCACGAAGACGCTTAGGCGCCAATCTCAGAGCTGAACCATCTTGGGACACCTCCAACATCGTCCGCTCACGATTGTTCTGGGCACGCTCATAGGCAGACCAAGGGCGGCTTGGGGGCGACAATGCTCTCCTTTGCAACTCGTCATCATTGCGGAGACGCTCAGAGGCGTGTTTGAGAGCACTTCTGTCCAGCGAAATTGCCGTCATGATTAGCTCGCGGTCATCGCGAAAACGTTCAGAAGCATGCCGGATGGCATTTACATTTTGCGACATTGCTCCAAGAACCAGCTCACGATCATCACAAAGCCGCTCAGATGCAAATTCGAGAGCATCCCATTGATGCGAAACAGCTGCCATTACCAGGTCTCGGTCGTCGCGGAGACACTCAGATGCATACTTCAAAGCGGCGCCTCGTTGCAATACTGCTGTCATAACCACCTCTCGGTCGTTGCAAAGACTCTCTGATGCATATTCCAAAGCGCGTCCATCTTGCGACACCGCTGCCGTCATAAAGTCGTCGTTATCGCGCAGGCAGTCCGATGCAATCTGTAGCCATTCTACGCCTAGTTCAAGCTCCAATCCAAGCATAATCTCAGTGTTATCGCACCAGTCGTAATAGATCCATACTTCAGGATCGAGACAATCTCCGTCGCCGAACTTGTTGCAATCCAGGAGATCGAAAAATTCGATCAACACATCGATGTGAGAGAATTGTGAGAGCATATTCTCATCTTCATCCGGGTCTCGAAGCTCACGTGCGTCAAGGTCATTTTCCCACGAGGCGAGGGCCAGCACAGCCAGCCCTGCCTCGCGGTTCGCGCGTAGTCGTGCAGACGCGTGAACGAAGCTTGACTCGTCAGGGGCTATAGCGAGTGTCGTTTCTTGTGAAAGCGCCATCAATAGCAATTCTAGATCATCGCGAAGACGTTCAGATGCACTCTCAAATGGAACCCTAGATTCGCCCCCATGGTGCGACACTACTGCCGCCACCAGCTCGCGATCATCTCGGAGTCGCTCAGACGCGTATTCAAGAGCCTGACCGCACTGTAAAGCGGCTGCCATCACCACCTCGCGATCATCGCGGAGCCCTTTGGATGCTTTCTTAAGAGCCCTGCCATTTTGCGACACCGCTGCCATCACCAACTCTCGATCATCACAAAGGCGATCAGACGCACTACCAAGAGCCCATTTGTCTTTCGCCGATGCTGCCACTACCAGTTCACGATCATCGCGGAGACTATCTGACGCGTACCAGAGAGTCCCGTCCGTTTGCGATACTGCTGCCATCACCAGCTCGCGGTCACCGCGCAGGTTGTCATGGGCGTACTCAAGTGCAGAGCCATCTTGCCTTACCGCCGCCATCACCAGCTCGCGGTCGCCGCGCAGGTCCTCATGGGCGTACTCAAGTGCAGCACCATTCTGTGTGACCGCAGCCAGTACTACTTCACGGTCGCCACGCAGGTCCTCATGTGCGTACTCAAGTGCAGCACCATTCTGTGTGACCGCAGCCAGTACTACTTCACGGTCGCCACGCAGGTCCTCATGTGCGTACTCAAGTGCAGCACCATTCTGTGTGACCGCAGCCAGTACTACTTCACGGTCGCCACGCAGGTCCTTATGGGCGTACTCAAGTGCACCACCATTCTCTGTGACCGCAGCCAGTACTACTTCACGGTCGCCACGCAGGTCCTCATGGGCGTACTCAAGTGCACCACCATTCTCTGTGACCGCAGCCAGTACTATTTCACGGTCGCCGCGCAGGTCCTCATGGGCGAACCTAATCGTAATGCCAAACTGCATAACTGCCGCCATCACCACTTCACGGTCGCTGCGCAGATCTTCATGGGCATAATCCAGGAGGTGGCCAAGGCGTGATACCGCTGCCAGCACTATTTCTCGGTCATTGCAAAATCTCTCCTCGATCATTCCTATCATGTGATTTCTGCATGCTTCCAGATAGAATCTCCGGTAGGTTGTATCAGTGCGCATTTCATAGGGAATATAAAGGGCCAGATTTCTAGTTCTGTCAAGCCAGAATAGTGCAAACGTCCATGGGGACTTTGCCCAGCACCACCAAACCGCAGGTTCAAAAAGACATGATTCCGAGCTCTTGAGCCGGTGGCAGCCGCGAAGTTTCTTGAGCTGAGAATACATTGACTCGCCGGGGGCAGCCATTTCTCGCCGCAAATAGTCACTAGCGATATCTGTAACGTTGTAGACATTCCACGTTTCCCATAAATGGTCGGAAAAACACGCTCGCCGAAACGATTGATTGACTCTAGCAAGCTTGAGGTATAAATCTGGATCTGGCTCTGGAATACACTCTACAATTCTGCAAACCACTGAATATGGAAGTATCATGTCTGTAATTGGTAGGAATTTATCTATGCATTTATGTTAGCCTTATATGCAGGCACCCTTACCTTACTGCATATGAAACTCAGCGTGCAGGTCACAGTCGTCTATTATTTGATTGTCTTGTGCATAGATCATAGTTGAACAGTTGTCTGAAGGGCGATAGCGGGCTCACCTATCCCAGGTCAGGGTACATTTTTACCCCTTGATTAGGACCTCATCCACGCATTGCATAATGCAGGCACCCCTGCCCCTGGTGCATATGAAACGCTGGGTGCAGAAGGTGGTCATCTTACCTTGGGTTGTCCTGCCTTGTTCAGTAGCTGGCTAGTGAAAAATGAAAGCTCCGTAGCATTGGCATAGATGTGTATATAAATAGCGAGGTCAACTAAACAGGCGGATTAAGGGACATGCTAATCAGCTCAGGGTCATTTTGCAGGCGATGAGAAGCGTATGAAAGTGCCGCACCGTCTCGGCAGACAGCAAAGGCTACCAGCTCGCGATCATCGCGAAGTTTCCAAGAGGCATACCTGAGGGCTGTGCCATTCTCATTGATGGCGACCATCACCAAGTCATTGTCGCTTTTGAGACGACGGGAAGCATACTCTAGTGCGCCCCCAACGGAAGATACGGCTGCCATCACAACCTCATGGTTATCTTGAAGACTAGGAGATGCATATTCAAGGGCATAACCATCCTTAGTTACGGCTGCCATCACCAATTCAAAGTCATTCCTAAGACTCAGACCAGCAAACTCAAGTGCACTGCCATATTGGGTGACTGCCGCCAGAACTAAATCACGATCGTTGCGAAATGAGAGTGCTGCATACCTGAGTGCGGAACCATTTCGTGCCACTGCGTCCGCCATAAACTCGCGATCCTGGCGGAATTTACTCGACATAAACTCAAATGCCTGCTCACATTGGTACACGGCTGCTAGAGCTATTTTGGGTTCATTTTTGAGTCCGTCAGACGCAAATTTGATAGATGTGCCGTCCTTCAACACTGCCGCAAGAACATGAACGCGGCTATTACGCAGACGTTCAGAGGCATATTTGAGAGCCCAGCCGTCCCGCGAAACCGACAACAGAACCAATTCACGGTCGTCGCGAAGGGCTGGCGATGCATAGCGGATGGCAATGTCAACTAGTGGTGTCACAGATTGGAGTTCAGTGTCATCTCGGTTGACGCATCTCTGTCGCCTATAACAACCCGTAGAGTAGCGTTCTTGGCTAAAGGTGTTGTTTGTGGCTGTAGTTACCGCTGCCATCACCAATTCACGGTCATTGCATAGTCTTTCGGACGCATAACGAAGCATCGTACTACACTGCGACACCGCCGCTAACATGAATTCGCGATCGTCGCGGAACATGGCAGGCGGGCCTCTCCCTGATTTAACCGCTGAGTCGAAAGCCAACTCCCTATCAGCGCGCAGACCTGGACTGGTAATATCGAGGACGCCACCGCAATTGGAAACTGCCACCTTGACGACTTCGGGATCCCTTTGAAGACACCAAGATGCAAAGTGCAAAGCTGAACTAGATTGTGCCACAGCCGCCATAACCACGTCACGTTCGTCACAAAGACGTTTAGATGCAAACGCAAGAGCAATTCCGGAAACTGCCACTGCCTTGTAAACCAGGTCGTCGTCATCGCGAAGGCGCTCAGACGCATACAAGAGAGCGACACCTGGTCGAGAAACTGCCTCCAATACTAACTCGCGATTGTCGCGCAGTCTGCTGGACGCATACTTTAGAGCGCTGCCACATTTCGACACCGCAGCAATCATCAACTCGATATTATCGCGTAGTCGATCTGACGCGTATTCCACAAAGCACTCAAGAGGCGCTGCTTTTGATATCGCAAACATAACAAGGTCATAGTCGTCACGGAGTCGCTCGGATGCATACTGAAGATCGGTACCTCTTTGTGAAACTGCCGACATCACTAGCTCGCGGTCATCACGAAAACACTCTGAGGTATCTCCGAGATGGTAGCCAGAGCCTTTGTGTGAGACCGCCGCCATTACAAGTTCACGATCATTGCGTAGGCGTTCAGAAGCGTAGCGTAGAGAGCGACGAGAAGAAAAGTCACTGGACACTGCAAGCATTGCCAGTTCGCGGTCATCCCGGAGACGCTCTGACGTATATTTAAGGGCGTCTGAATGTAGTGATACTGCTTCCATCGCAAGCTCGCCGTCATCACGGAGACGCTCAGACGCAAACTCGAGAGCAATACCGTTTTGCGCTAGCGCTGCCCTGACCAATTCGCAATCATCACAAAGACGACTTGATGCATGTTGCAAAGCAGTACCCTCTTGCGACACTGCTCTCAGCACTAGCTCGCGGTCATCACGAAGACGCTCGGATGCATACATGAGAGCGCATCCATTTCGCGAAACTGCTTCCATCACCAAGCCAGAATCATCACGGAGACGCTGCGATGCAAATTCGAGAGCCATCCCGTCTCCCAGTACGGCTGCCATTACCAGCTCACGGTCGTCGCGGAGACGCTCAGACGCAAATTCAAGAGTCTTGCCCTGCTGAAGCACCGCTGCCATGACCAGCTCATAGTTATCACGCAGCCGCTCGGATGCGTACGCGAGAGCACCAGCTTGCTCAAGCACGAGGGAACCATCTTGCTGCAGCACCGCCGCCATGACGAGCTCCAAGTCGTCGCGGAGATTTTCAGACGCGTACTCTAAAGTATCTGCACCATACGACACCGCTACCATCATAAACTCTCGACTGTCGAGTAGGCGATCCGATGCACTGTAGATCCAATGTACCCCCAACTCAAGCCCCAAATCCAACATCAACTCATGATTATCACGCAGCAGATCAGAAACCCAGTCTTCAGGGTGCGCAATGCGATCAGCACCGAAAGGACTGTCACGCCATGAGTCAATCAAGTCTATCAAGACATCGCCGTGTAATGTTGATGGAAGCAGTAACTCAATAGTACCCGCACGGAACGCGCCGGTCCAGCCAAAGAAGGCCAATCCTACTTCGCGGCTAGTTTGAAGTCGTTCAGATGCACATTGAAAGGATAAGGGGCCCAGCTCCCATTCGTCTGGGATTAAAAGCTCGTTAGACATTGCTACCATCAGAAGTTCGCGATCATCGTGTAGGCGAGTAGACGCGTATCGAAATACATTGCCTTGATGCTGTATCGCTGTACTTACCACCTCGTGGTTGTCGCGAAGACGTCCAGAGGCATACTCGAGCACAGCTCCATCGAGTGACACAGCTGCCATCACCACCACAAAATCATCCCGAAAATGCGAAGCGGCAACCTCGAGCAAACTTGGTTGGTGTGCGATTGCCTCCAGTACAAACGTACGATCTAAGCGAAGACTCGCATCGGCAAATTCAAATGCTGGGTCGTTAAATGACGCGTTCTCCACAGCGAGCAATGCCAGCTCGCGGTCGCGGCAGAGCTCCTCAGAAGCGTACTCCAGCGCAGCCCCGTGTTGTGATACGGCCACCATCATCAAATCTCGATCATTGCCAAATCTCGCGGATGCAAACGAGATCGCATGGGACCATTTCGCCACCGCCGCCATCACAATTTCACGATCGCTGTAAAAGAGCTTTTCAATGAACCTGAGGCAGTGATTCTTGTGCGCATTCAAATAGAACGCGCGGTCACTGTGCAGCTCGCGGGGAATAAATGGCTTTAGCGAATCTACCGTGGTGTCAAAGCCCTCGAGCCACTCTTCTGAACATTTCGCTGGCGACTTTGCCCAACACCTCCACGCTCCAGGCTCGAACAAACATGTCTGTGAGCTGTCGAGTGAGTCGGAGTACAACAGAGTGTGAAGCTGGTGGTAGCCATTGTCATCTGTGCCACTACTGCGCTTTTGCAGATAGTCAGCTGCTAAATTTTTGATGCCGTAGACATTCCACTTTTCCCACAAAAGGTCCCAATGAAACACTCTTCGAAATGACCGGTTAACCCTGGCAAGATTGAGGTATAACTCTGGGGTTGGTTCTTGAATGTACTCAACAATTCTGAAAATCACCGGGTATGGTAATTCCATGTTTGTGGTATGAGGGACTCTTGTGCGGGCCAGGATATACGTAATATCCATGCCCTTACCCTGGTGCATATATAGTGCAGTGTGCAGGAGAAAGTAAGGCTAGCTTAATTCAGCCACAGGTACTTGCAACTCGACGAAAAAAAATCTTCCATGTAATGTCAAGCCATATTTCGCTATTTAATCAACAGGTAGTCTATACTGCTTCATCATCGACAGATACCGCTGCCTCGCCTAATTGGTGATCATCCCGAAGACGCGGGGATGCAAAGGCCAGCGCCTTGCGATTTTGACATACCGCTGCTCTCACCACCTCAAAGTCATCTCGTAGACGCAACGAGGCATACTCGAGCGCACAGCCGTCCTGTGACACTGCTCTCAATACCAGATCGCGGTCGTCGCGGAGAGGAATTAGCGCATATTTCAGAGCTGAGCCACGCTGCGATACTGCATCTGCCATAAACTCGCAATCTTTGCGGAAATTAAATGAAACAAACTCAAATGCACGAGGATTGTGGCGCACAGCCGCAAGAACGATTTCAGGGTCATTCTTCAACTCCTCCGACGCATTCATGATAGCTGTACCGTTTTGAGAAACCGCCGCAAGCACAACTTCGCGATCATTGCAAAGACGCTTGCTCGCGAATTTGAGAGCCCAACCTTCACGGGAGACTGCCAATAGAATTAATTCACGGTCGTCGCGGAGAGCCAAAGATGCATAACGTATTGAAATGTTCATAATGGGAGTCGCAGAATCGGAAAGTCTCGAGAATCCACATTGCTTGGTAGAATCGCGCCAAGCATTAGGTGTGTGAGTTGTTGCGATAGAGTTCACTGCTGCCCACACCACCTCGCGGTCATTGCACAGCCGCTCAGAAGCATAACGAAGCACTGGGCCACTTTGCGACACAGCCGCCAACATATATTCACGGTTGTCGCGCCAAAAAACGGTGGGGGTACGGTACCCTGTCACCGCTGACTTGAGTGCTATCCTTGGATCACAGTGCATACGCGCAGAGACATAATCAATTGCATCGCTGGTCTGGGAGACTGCCGCCATGGCAATTTCGAAATCATCTCGCAAACGATGGGATGCGTAGATAATAGCACCCACATTATTGAATATTGCCGCCAATGCCACGTCGTGATCGCCACGCAGGCGCTCGGACGCATATTCCAAAGCGTATCCGCTTTGAGACACCGCTGCTAATGCCACGTCGCGGTCATCGCAAAGGCGCTCAGATGCATATTCCAAAGCGCGTCCGCTTTGAGACACCGCTGCCAATGCCACGTCGCGATCATCGCGAAGGCGCTCAGATGCATATTCCAAAGCGCATCCGCTTTGAGATAATGCTGCCAATGCCACGTCGCGATCATCACGAAGGCGCTCAGATGCATATTCCAAAGCAGTTTTATCTTGCGACATTGCTGCCAATACTACGTCGCGATCATCGCGAAGGCGTTCAGACGCATATCTCAAAGCGTATCCTTTTAGAGACACCGCTACCAGTGCCAGTTCACGATCATCACGGAGGCGCTCAGACGCATAACATAGAGCGTAACCATCTTGCGACACCGCAATCTCCACTAGCTCGCGATTATCGCGAAGGCGCTCAGACGCATAAGTTATACTGCGTCCTCTTTGAGACACCGCTACCAGTGCCAGTTCACGATCATCGCAAAGGCGCTCAGATGCGTATTCCAAAGCGCCTCCATCTCGCGACACCGCAGCCGCCAATAGCTTGTGATCATCGCGAAGGCGCTCAGATGCATATTTTAGAAAGGAAACATAAGTATTTCCCGACACCACAGTCGCCACTAGCTCGTGATCATCGCGAAGGCGCTTAGATGCATATTGTAGAGCGTCTTTAGATTGAGATAATGCTGCCAATGCCAGTCCACGATCATCGCGAAGGCGCTCAGACGCATATTTCAGAGCGTCTCCTACTTGACACACCGCTGCCAATGCCACGTCGCGATCATTGCGAAGGCGCTCAGACGCATATTCTAGTGGTGATTTCAAGCCCAATTCTTTCGCCGACAGCGCTGCCATCACCAACTCGCGATCATCACGGAGACGCTCAGAAGCATGCCGCAGAGCAGACTTATCACGTGAAACCGCAGCCAACATCATTTCATGGTCATCGCAGAATTCAACATTAGACGTGTCACTGCTGCTAATTAGATGTCGGAGGCTGATGAATCTTGGTAGCCTCGCTGCGATTGCCAGTACACGATTTGCACGAGAAAGATTAGAACCCTGGTTTGAAGCGTCCTCTTTCCACCCTACTGCAGGCATCACTACCTCGCGGTCATTGCGAAACCGATCAGAAGCATACTGCATAACATTCACGTTTTGCGACATCGCTCCCATCACCAGCTCACGATCATCGCGCAGCCGCTCAGATGCGAACCGAAGAGCATCCCATTGTTGTGAGACCGCTACCATTACTAGCTCGTGGTCATTCGATAACCCTGAGCTGGTGATTGGTATGTGCATCCAAATGGAACCTCCTGTTATATTGGAGCTCTTCGGGAATAAATGTGCCAAAGCTGCCATTTATCCACTCCTCCGCGCAAGGGCTGAGATTTTGCCCAGCATCGCCACACCGCACGATTCAGCAGACGTGTTTCAGAGCTTTTGAGCAAGTTTGAGTTGAGAAGTTATCTGAGCTGTTGGTACCTAGTATCTTCCGTGGCCATTAATACTCGCCGCATATAGTCACTGGAAATATCATTCACATTGTAGACATTCCACTTTTCCCACAATCTGTCCGAGAGGCACACTTGCCGAAATACTCGGTTCACTCTGGCAAGCTTAAGGTATAACTCTGGGGTTGGCTCTTGTATGTGTTCCACAATCCTGCAAATCGTTGGGTATGGTAGTGTCATGGGCAGAGTAAAGACTCATTCGCACCCCACATGTATGTAATGCGGATAGTGCCCCAACCCTGGTGCATATGAAGCACGGCAGTTGCATTACACCCACGTTTATAGCAGGCACAGCGAAATAAAGAGTACAGAGAGCATTCAAGGCGTCTTGAACCTATTCTACATAAATATCACTAGGACATCTCCGTGTCGCCAATAGGACCGGAAGAGCCCTTGACCCAGCTCATCTCCACAGGCCCAATGTCGGGGAGGCTCGCCTCGCTCTTGTAAAACAGCTCGGCAGAGCGGCGATCGCTAAACTCAATCACCACAGAGTTGGGGTCCTGACGGTGAACACCAGAGTACCGCGAGCTTGCGAGTTCGCCCACGAGCGCCTCCTGCTGGGCCTCGTTCACGCCCTTGACCAAAACGTTTTTGGGGCGCAAGTCCAGGGTAGCAGCGCCGAACCCGCCGCCGCGGCCGCCGCGGAACCCGCCTCTCCCGCGCACAGCTCCTCTGTAGCCGCCACGCGGGCCTCCACGGCCACGACCACGGTAAGTGGACGCTGTCTGGCCAACAATCCCCAACTGGGCGGCCTCGGCTTTAAGGTCCTCCAGCTGCTGGCGCAGGTCTGCGGTAAGCTTTTGCTTTTGCGAAAGCTCCTGCGCAGTATTGACATCTCCCGAGGCCGCTCTTTGAAGCAGCTGTTCCTGGTCCTGCAAGAGCTTGGCGCGTTTTTCAATCAGCTCTTGAATCTTTTGCTGATACTCTTTGCGCTTGGCCTCCTTTTCCTTGAACTCCTTTTGGCGCTGGTCCTGCATGCGCTTGATGGCATTCATGTCCACCTCCTGCGGATCGTTGGGGTCATTTTTGCGCCAGAACACCTTGATGAAACGGTTGTTGAAAATGGGCTCGGGGCTCTTGTGGGCGCGCACGGCTTCATCGTGCCCGCTGAATTCAATCTCGGCAAGGTGCTGCGACGAGTCGATTTTGATTCTGGTCAGAGTGCCAAACTGGGAAAAGTACTGCTTGATGGACTCCTCATTGAGCTCCTTTTTGGGCACGTTCTCAATGACCAGGCGGCGGTTGGCGTACTGAAGCTCATTTGACACGCTCGAAAGGTCAGAACGGCCTCCTCGTTGGCGGTGCTGCTGCTGCTGCTGTTGCTGCTGTTGCTGCTGGATCTGGTTCATCTGTTGCATCAGCTGCAGCGGGTTGGGAAGCCCCGGGAACTGCGAAAAGTCGATAGGGGGCGCATTAAACTGCGGCATTTGCGGGGGCTGCGACTGGAACTGCTGCTGAGGGGGCGCCTGAAACTGCGGCTGCTGTTGTTGTTGCTGAACGGGCTGGGCAGGCGGAGCAGCCTGTGCGTTGGGATTTTGCAGCCTCTCAATCTCGTCAAGCAGTGCTTTTACAAACGGCTCGGCGCTGGCACCCAGGAATTCCTTCATCTCAGTCAGGGTCCGCTCGTACAATTCCTCGCGCGTACCGTTGTACTCAAGAAGTGTCACAACGTATTCCCCCATATCATTAGGGTCGAGATCAGTGCGAATACGCAGCTGGTCGACAATCCAGGGACGGGCTTTTTCCCGCAACTCGTGGCTCACCATCTTGTCAAGTCGAGTTATGTAATCGGAACTTTTTTTTTCTATTCTCCCAATTATTAGGAGGAGTCCACAATGTCTCTTGTAACGGTACTGAGTTTGGCCACGCTGGCGCAGGACGCCAGGCTTGAAATTGAGCAGCTGGTGGGCTCTCTTGATGAGCTGCCCAAGGTGGGATTTTCTCACGCGCTGCAAAGCCAGGCTGTCGAGTACACCCCGGAATTGAGCCAACAGCTCGACGTTCTGCGTGAAAAATACAATATCGATATAATTGCCACCAAAAAGGACCAGAAGTTCAAACTCGCGGTGTTTGATATGGACTCTACGCTAATCCAGGCCGAGTGCATCGATCTCATTGCAGAGTCTGTGGGAGTCGGCAAACAGGTTTCCGAGATCACCGAGGCGGCTATGCGTGGCGAGCTCGACTTTACTCAGTCTCTTGAGAAGCGCGTAGGTCTCTTGAACGGCGTCGACACCTCAATCTACCAAAAGCTGATGGACCAGATCCAGTTCATGCCCGGTGCCATTGATCTCGCCAAGGGGCTGAGCCAAAGGCACGTCAAGACGGCTGTTTTGTCTGGCGGGTTTGTGCCCATTGCTCAATGGGTCCAAAAAACCTTGGATTTCAACCACGCTCATGCAAACACCTTGACCGAGAAGGACGGCAAACTCACTGGCAGAACCGAGGGCACGATCGTCGATGGTAACCGCAAAGCCCAGCTCTTGAAGGAAATTGCAGCCCAGCATGGTATTCCCCTGGACCAAGTGATTGCCGTGGGCGACGGTTCCAACGATCTGCCCATGATGGGTGTAGCCGGCTTTGGGGTCGCATTCAAGGCCAAACCCATTGTGCAGCAAAAGGCGCCTGGCCGGTTGAACTCGGGCAACCTCAGCGATCTCTTGTATCTATTTTAGCTATCGAAGAGGCTAAGAAGTCTGCTTTGTTGCCGTTGAGAGGTCAATCTCAGACAAAATGTTGACCTATTTATGTACACACTCTAGCAAGTTTTCTTCTGAATATTAGCACACTCTAGTACCTATTTTCTATACTTGCACACTACTGAGCCGCACGCCCTGACACATGCGACGCAGCTACCAGGGAGAGCTCTGCACGGTACGCTACCAAGGCACGCTCCCCGTATGGAAGGAAAATGCGCTTGGTGTGGAATGGGACGATCCTGCGCGCGGCAAACATGATGGAGTACTCAACGGCCACAAATATTTCAGCCCTAGCGTTGCCGGCTCTGGCTCTTTTATCAAGGCCTCTAAACAACCAGATCAGCCAAAAACGTTTGCCCAGGCGTTTAACCAAAAGTACACCGACGAGTTCAAGTGGGATGAAATCGCGCTCTCAAGGGCCAAGACCATCACAACGTTTGGTGCTGAAAAGATGCAAAAGCGGTTCTCACACAGAGAGCTCTTGCATTCAGTCTCATTATCGAGGCAGTGCGTCGCCGAGTTTGATTCAATCTCTCTTCCAAGCCTCGAGTCGTTGGACCTCTCGTACAACCTCGTTTACGACCTGGCAAGTGTGTTTGAGTTTTGCTCGCAGTTCAAGCTCACAACGCTTGATCTCAGCGGCAACAGATTTGGCCCAATCACATCGCTGCCTACCCTCGAGCACCTTGAAGAGCTCAACCTGCGGAGCACGCTGCTAAGTTGCCGTGACATTGAAACAATTGCTACCGCGTGCCCCCGGCTCAAGCGCTTGGGTGCTGCCTATAATCGCCTCGACCAGGCGCCCCAAGTACATGTGGAGTGGCTAGATCTCGGCTACAACTACCTAACGAGTATTCCATTGGAAAATAAAAATATCGTGCTTGTTGCCAACCGCATTGAGAAAATCAAGAGCGCAGTGCGCCTGCAGAGCCTCAATCTTATGGACCAGGCTACGGTGTTGGAGTGGACCGACATTGACCAGCTACAAGTGGTGGACTTATGGCTCTCAGAGACGCTATCGCGCCGCACCGAGATTATAGGCCGGCTGCCTAGGCTAGAGTGGCTCAATGGGGTGCAAATCAGCAGTGAAGAGCGCAGAGACTGTGAGACCTGGGTGGTTGCAAGGATCAGGCAGGGCCACCTCCCCGACGTGCCGCCGAGCGTGCACGACTATCTCGCGTCGCGGCATGGACAGTTTAGCTATGGCGACTCATTGCATTCGATTGCGGCCCGCTTGATGCAGGTATCCATCAACGGACGGCCGTTTGAGATTGTCAAGGACGCCCCTCTGCAGCGGCTGCTCAACATGGCCCGGCGAAGGCTGGCGTGCAAAGAGCTGGTGCTTCCCGGTGCTGTGCTCGACTGGAGCGACCAGGTCGGCAACCAGCTGCGCCCGGGGGACGCCTTGCAAGCGGTCGGCTCGCTTGCGGGCTCGCTAGAGAGCGCAGAGCCCGCTGGCTAACGCAAAAGATAGACTATTTATTGAAAATTCATCCCTATCAACGATTTGAGCTGTTGGCTGCGGCTGGCATGTTGAAATGCGCAGCGAATGCGGCCTGCGTCACTGGCGGGCACGCATTGCAGGTTCGATAGGGCAGTGGGGCTAATTAAAGCAACCGCTCTTCGAACTTCAAGTCGTTGATTGGGGACAAACCTACTAGACCGCGGATCAGATTCTCGAGCGCGGACCGCTGCTTGTTGAGACCATTCACGGCATCGTAACCTGGGCGGGTGAGGGGAGCCTTGAGCCAGTAGCTCAGGTAGGACAGCACGGCGTGGAAGTTTTGAAATTCAGAGTCGCCAGCCTTGCGGTAGCTCACGCGGCTCAAAAACTCGGCCATCACCACCAAGTCGATAATCAGCGGGGTGGCAAGAAGCGAGTCCTCGCACACATTGTGGATGGACACGGTGTTGTGCCCGCCGAGCATGAGCTCAGAGTGGTACTCGTCCATGGCGACCTTGGAATCGCCCACCGCGTTCATGTACTTGATCACAATGGTGTGGTCGACCTTGGTGCCCAGCTTGTCATTGTAGAGCAGCTGGTTGGAGGCGATCATATCGTCGATAACCGAGGCCTTGGAGATCTCCTTGGACCTAAACTGCTTGGGCGCACTCAGGTTGTAGCCGTCGTTGTTACCGAGGTGGTTGTAGGACGCAACCGACACGGGGCGAATACCGGCATCGACCAGGTACTGGGCGAGCACCGACTTGAGCTTGGTTTGGCCGCTCTTGAAATCGTCGCCGCCGATAAACGACTGGTGCTTCTCGGCGAGCTCGATGCAGCCAGGCACAAAGGTGTTTTGGGGCGAGCCGTTGATGTAGGGGACGCCCTCCAGGATGGACGCGACGGCAAACACGGTGCTGGGGCTAACTTCCTCGTGGCTGGCCTTGATGGCCTGCAGCAGGTTGTCGGCAGTGTCGTTGACGCCGTCAATGAGCTCAGCGTAGCGCTCAGTGTTGGCGGTCCACAAAACAAGCACATTGTCGAGGCCATTTGCGGCCTTGAAGTCGCGAATATCCTTGCGAATGTGCTCCACGTGCTCCCACTTGTCCGAGCCAGGAATCAGATTGTCGGCGCGCTCGCCCTGGTTGGCAGCGATAAAGTCGGGGTAGTAGATGCTGGGCAGCGGGGTGATGGTGGACATTTCCTTGTAGAGCTGGCGCTGCAGGTCATAGTCCAAGACCTTGGCGCGCTTCATGCTCTCGCCAAGATTGAGCTTGGAGATGTCCCAGCCACCGACCACTAGGTCATTGGGGTGGACCATGGGGGCGAGCTCGTTGAAAGGAGCATACACGTCCTTGCCCTGCTCGTCCAAGCCGAGGAAGATGGTGCTGGCCTGGGTGACGCTGCCAAAGTAGTTGGGCTCCACAGTACCGTTCTTGGTCTCAAAGGAGACATTGTTGCGGTTGGCCAGGTGCGCCGCGGTGAACGTGGTACCATTGTTGCCGCCAAGACCAACCAGCATGATGCCGGTCTTTTTGACGTCAGTGTCGAGCTTGAACTCGTACTCGACGGTGGTGGGGGTGACGTCAAAGCGGCCATTGGGGAGCTTCTTGACAGTGGCGTTCTCGTAAACGTACTTGGAGACGATGGACCCGTCATTGACCTGAACGCGGTCAGTGTTTACCTTGACAGTGGTGTGGCCAGACTTGTTTGGGCCAGTAAACGGGGAGGGCTGCGCGGTTTGCGCGGGCTGGGCGGGGTGAACCGCAGAAGATGAGATTGAAGTGGGAGACATTTTAGAAATCTTTTCGTATTTTTCCTGATCCAACAGCTGAGCAGGAAGAATTGAAGGGGTGGTGGGCGCTTGCGAGAAGTGTGGAGAACGTCTTTTACTTTATAAACTGTACTAGAAAACCTAGAACAGCCAAGAACCAAACGCGGGTAAGCAATTGGCGGCGTGGGGGCGGCGTTTAAATATATTGGAGGGCAAGGGTATGCACGGTGTCATGCAGGCCCTTCCCCCCTCTCCCGGGATTGTGGCACGATAACGCGGGTGCATGTGGCGCGCGCTCGCGGCGAGTCAATGGGCTAGAGCGCGCCTTGGGGGTTTAATTGGCACATCAATGGGGTGTTTATGCGGGGTCGCTGCGGCAGGTGGCGTCGGTGCCTGGTCTGTCCGCGCTCGGCACCCTCAAACGTAAGCCCAACGCGCATGTGACCTCAACCGACGATCGGGGCTTGGCAGCCATTGAGCTTTTTTCTCCGGCTGTGTAGTCATGATTAAGGACGCTGTGGCCCGAGCACGCAAATACCTCGTAGAGTCGCTCAACACCGACGACGAGGTAGACGAGTTTATTGAACTGCACATGGACGAACTGCAACCGTCGTACTGGAAAGAACACACTGGCAAGACCGAGCCTAGCGTAAGCGAGATATTGGACCTACTGATTGCGCGAGATCCCGTCGATTACGACGACTTGGCTATGGTGGATTTCCTGCTCCCGGGCGACGTGTCCCAGTACGTACTGAGCGTACGCGTGAGCGCTGC
The DNA here is from genome assembly GCA_030562575.1 of Wickerhamiella parazyma. Classification (NCBI taxonomy): domain Eukaryota; kingdom Fungi; phylum Ascomycota; class Dipodascomycetes; order Dipodascales; family Trichomonascaceae; genus Wickerhamiella; species Wickerhamiella parazyma. The sequence goes on from JAKTZS010000015.1 coordinate 96,179, forward strand.
CGGACTGGAGAGCATCTCAATGGAAAGCTAAATTAGAATTTTAGACACTGCGAGCTGACATGACGTGCGGGATCTGTGGGGAGCACAAACCGCTCCTGTGCGGGTCGTGCGCGGGGCATCTTGTGCTTCGGAACCGCATCAATTTGATCAAGAGCATGGACAAGCTCGACGAGATGCAGGTGGCGGTGAGCAGCACGCTCGTGGACCCGCGTACAGGGCAGCTCGAGGCCACCCTTGCCTCGCTCGAGGCGCAATTGCAGAATATTCAGGCAGAGACGCAACGGTACCGCGCCAAAACGGCACTACTCGTGGCCAAGGCCCAGGAGATGAGCGCGCAGCAGACGGCAGCACGCACAGAGCTCAGGCAGCGGGAAACCACCACGAGCCACGAAACGAACGCCTCAAGACAGGCTCTTACCGACGAAGTCAAGGCCCTGGAGCGCAGCTACAAGAACAATTTGCACCAGAGCATGTCGTACCAGAGCCAATGCCTGGGCGACCTGCTGGCGGTGTTTTCCATCCGCCGCCGCCGCCGCAAGCACGGCCAGCCCCCAGATACCCTACTCGGGTTTGGAATTGTCCCCGACGCGAGCCTGATTCTGCAGTACTCGCCGGCAAGCATCAATAGCGGCCTCGAGCGGGTGGCCCTGTTCACGGCCCTGTGCTCGGGCTACCTCAGCGTGCAGCTGCCGTATGGCATCGCGCTGCCCTCGAGCGCCGCGGTCGACGTGCACATGCAGCACGCCGGCGAGTCGCACGCGCTCCGGGTCACACGCACGGTGCGCGAACTGCTGCGCAGCGACCCCGCCGAGTTTTATTTATTCTGCCGTGCGTTCGCCATGCTCATCATCAACGTGGCCTCGCTCGCGGCCCGCATCGGCGTCCCCAAGCTCGACCTGGCCGACGTGGCCAAGCTCAACGAGCTCGTCACCCAGCTCGTCCTGCGCATCGCCAGCCAGGTCCATGCCGGCACAGAGATCCAGATCCAGAGTGCTGGCCACGCCCTCGACCTCGACAGCGTCCAGGACTACCTCATCACACAGGCAGAGGTCGGCGCCCACGCCGGATGGGCCGTCGTCGACGCGCAGGAGCTCTAAACTATTTATTCAACGCACAATAAAACTACATAGCTAGTTGCCGCCGCGCAGGCGGAGAACAAGATGCAAGGTCGACTCCTTTTGGATATTGTAGTCGCTCAGGGTGCGTCCGTCGTCGAGCTGCTTGCCGGCAAAGATCAGGCGCTGCTGGTCGGGCGGGATACCCTCCTTATCCTGGATCTTGGACTTGACATTGTCGATGGTGTCGCTCGACTCCACCTCGAGGGTGATGGTCTTGCCTGTCAGGGTCTTCACAAAGATCTGCATACCACCGCGCAGACGAAGCACAAGGTGCAGGGTCGACTCCTTTTGGATATTGTAGTCGCTAAGAGTGCGCCCGTCATCAAGCTGCTTGCCGGCAAAGATAAGGCGCTGCTGGTCAGGCGGAATGCCCTCCTTGTCCTGGATCTTGGACTTGACATTGTCAATGGTGTCGCTAGACTCCACCTCAAGGGTGATGGTCTTGCCTGTAAGGGTCTTCACAAAGATCTGCATACCACCGCGCAGACGCAAAACCAGATGCAAAGTCGACTCTTTTTGAATATTGTAGTCGCTCAGAGTGCGCCCGTCATCCAATTGCTTGCCGGCAAAGATAAGGCGCTGCTGGTCGGGCGGGATACCCTCCTTGTCCTGGATCTTGCTTTTGACGTTGTCAATGGTATCGCTAGACTCCACCTCAAGAGTAATGGTCTTGCCTGTAAGGGTCTTCACAAAGATCTGCATACCACCACGGAGGCGCAGGACCAAGTGCAACGTCGACTCCTTTTGGATATTGTAGTCGCTAAGAGTGCGCCCGTCGTCCAATTGCTTGCCGGCAAAAATCAAGCGCTGCTGGTCGGGGGGGATGCCCTCCTTGTCCTGGATCTTGGACTTGACATTGTCGATAGTATCGCTGGACTCCACCTCGAGGGTGATGGTCTTGCCTGTCAGAGTCTTGACAAAGATTTGCATGGTGTAAAATAAATACAAGCAGTCGGTGCGGAAGGGGGGCCGGCGGGAGGGGCGCGTATTTATACTACCCAACATTGTGGCGACAGCTGCACCCTAACCCTCAGTCATGCAGCGTTCCACACCTAACCGGGCGCAGATGTGCAGCGTGGTGGCGACTTTGTCGGGCGCAATTCGTGCCAATGGCTACCGCATAATATATTTTCGCAATTGCGGCTAAACACTATTCTTGCGCGTCGCCACAATGCCACTTTTGGCTTGCCGGATGCGCCGAGAGATTGCTAGATTTTCTGACTAAGTCATGCACCTCGACGACTAGGTTCGTTGGTTGTCTGGGCAACGCCGAGGCTGCATGGATATATTTTGGATGGCGGGACAGTTGTCTTGCTTGTGATTATTAGCTATGTTGGCAGCTTGCATGTCCCATCGGCTTGATCGCGGTGCCGCTTGCAACCCTAAATCCAGCACGTGTTGGAACTCACCACCGGCGCCCGGCTGCACCAACTTTAAGAAATTCGTAGCACAATTGCGCGCTCGACAACAGGAGCGCGCGTGTTGAGCGGGCGGCTCTCCGCCAAGGCTCACTGGTGCGGGGCGCACATCAGGCGTAGACAAATATCAACGCGCAAACCAGCCCTGTTTGCTTTAGCAATAATTTCACGCTCTTTGCGGATGACCCTCATGGGGCTGAGCATTGCTGCCCGCTGGCTGCAAGCGCGGTTGGTTGTCTAGGTGACGCGCCTATCGATAAGGGCCACCGTGCTTTTAGGCGTCTCTTTATAATTTTGATAAATAGATTTATAGCTGCTCATCATATATCGGCGGCTTTGGCCTCGTACACTCGACAAGGTCCCCAGTTTTTAGTTCAAAGCTGCCATTGGATTGGACGTGCTGGCCAAACCACAATTTGCCATTAAAACGCCGAGATTTGGTTAGCTTGAGGTACGCATCGGGGTTTGACTCGCCATTTGGTCGAACGCACACCATGTTGCACCGTCTGCACGGCCCCAGCACATCCAAGGTGTTGGTCCCGACCGCTAATTGAGCCCAGGTATCTTCTGCCCAGGGTTTTGCGGTTTCCACAATAACATTAGCACGGAATACACCCAACTCAGCATTCAGATCTAGTGCGCTGGTAGCTGAAACGAGCAGGATCGGGCTCGAGTTGGATAGTGAAAGCGGTGTGTCCACAGTAGTAGCTGCGTTGCGCGAATTGCGAGCAAGAGGGTCTGCGATCTTGGCCAGAGTGCACGGAGCTTTCAGAATACTAGACAAAAACTCAACCACCTCAGGATTTGAATTGATGTGCATGCCGGCGGCACGGTCAGTACAAAACTCCACTGCAGTCTCGGCATCTGCACACCATAATGATACGTCGAGTGGTACTTCAATGGACGAATTGGCAAACTCAATTCTCAGATTATCACCAATTGGTTGTGAATGGATCAGGTTCATGACATGGAATTTTTTGAGAGAGTAGACTTTGCCGCTCAGTGGGTTTATTAGACAAAATTCCCGATCGTATTGCAGACCCTTGCTAGTGACAAGACTGTAATCAACCTCAAGAGCAGCACAAGACTTGATTGGGTATATCACGAGGCTCTGGATAGTAGCGGCGTCCAGTGGCCCTGCGTCTCCCGAGGCAGCAGGGTTTGCTGGACCAAAGTATTGCACAATGGCATCAATCAGCTTGTCTACATCCTCGCAAGCAGAATATGGCCCAAAACTCACACGAATGACGCCAGTGTCCACCCCATCGATTATATCCATCTCGTCGCTGCACGTCTTGCCTCTGAGCTTGTAATTGAGAACAAGATCATCATCCTTGATGGATGATTTCAATGTGAACGCACCAACGTTGCAGAGTGTACCAGTTCGCACATGAATATCTAATTTGCTGCACACATTTGCAAACTCTTGGTATCCACTCGTTGCCAGCGTGAGTGCGATAATAGGTCCCTGGTTCGCGTCGGACCACACTTGACAAAAGCTCAGCTCTTCAAGGCGGCTACGGCAGTAATCAGTGATGGCACTAGCATGAGCAGCGATGGCTTCGAAATCGCCATACATTTGTTTAAACACCCTCATTGCTACCAAAAGTGTAGCGATGGAGTGAACCGGTATCGTTCCATCCTCAAGACTGTCAGACACGTCTGTTTGTCGCACCATGTAGCTTTGTATCGGCGTGATGAGGGCCACAGTACCTCCTCCGGCGTAGCGGCGCTGCTCGAGCAGGTGCGCTGTTTTTGGAGATTTGCGCACAATCAGAGCGCCTAAATCAGGGAGACCAAATATTTTGTAAAATGAAAGCACCGCAAGATCAGGTTTGAAGGAGCTGAAGTCTGGCATTGATGTGGCGCAAAACGAAGAGAGGTCCACAAGAGATATGTCGCCATTCCTTGCGACCAATTCGGCCCATTCCTTTCCTGGGTATCGCTTTCCATCAAAATTAGACTGCAGCGGCCACGAGACTATCGATTTTTCACCCACTGCATGGTCGTCAATAAAATTCACTGCAGAATACGATTTCGACAATGCACGTAGTCCAACCACAGATGTGTGCGAGTCAATCAAATACACTAGATTGTATTCGGCCATGCACTCGCCGACGAGTTTCAACGCATGTGTGGCATTTTGCGTAAACACCAAATCGTACTCATTCAAAGTGGTATTGAGCAATTCTAAAAACTTTTCACGGGTCGACCGCACCATTTCTATCGTTTTCTGTGCCCAGTATGACCGTGAGTGTGGGTTTACCAGTGGGTTGGCGACAATGTACTCGGCAGCTCCCATCGCAACATTTTTCGCAACTAAAGGGGCAGCTGCGTTATCAAGATAGACACCTTGAAAGCTGTATTGGCCCCTTATTGATTCCAACTTGCCGTCGTACCCATAGCCGGCATGCATCGATTACAGGACGGAGATCCCCGGTAAAGCTCAGTTTCATTACATGCAAAGATAAATAAATAAAATTAAGTATTGATATGGCCTTCTGTGTATGCTTTGATTGCCTTTGCTAGGGAGCGTTTAGGAAATCCTGCCATTTTCGCCATTTCAATGCCATGCGCGGCCTCGTTGATTCCCTTTTCCAGCCTATAGTTATACTCAATGTGCTTTGAGATAAATTTTGGGCTTGTTTTCAAGTACTCGACTTTCTGGGAAAGGCCGGCCTCTTTTAAAGCCGATGAGATTTCCTGGGCGTAATGTGTGGAGAATACCGCAAAGCACTGATTTTTCTCAATCATATGCTTGATTGACGCAAATGCAATCGCCACTCCGTCTCGCTCTGATGTTCCTCTCCCGACCTCATCGAGAATGGCCAAGGACGAGGGGGTTGCCAGCCTCAAGATCAGCGCGGTTTCGAGCATCTCAACCATAAATGTGCTGCGTCCCCGCGTGACATTATCACCAGAGCCCATGCGACAAAACACACGATCAATGATTGGAACAATCGCCCGCTCTGCGGGCACAAAGCTGCCTGCTTGAGCCATCACGCTAATTAGAGCCACTTGACGCAGATATGTTGACTTTCCGCCCATGTTGGGGCCAGATAGCATGCAAATGCGACTTTTTTCAGTGCCCAGCTCGCAATCGTTTCGGGTAAACTCTTTGCGTTCGCTGAGGAGCCCCTGTTCGACTGCTAGGCTCCAGCCGTTGGTGATTTTGTAGCCAGCACCGAACTCGGGGCGCACTAGATTGTGTTTGGAAGCCAACGTGGCAAAGCTTTGGATAACGTCGAGCTCGTCCAAGATGCCTGCTGCCGCCCTCGCCGGTATGGCAACACTGAGCAGCTCATCACGCATTTGGCTTAATAGAGCGGCTTGCCGTTGATCAAGACTCGAGGTGTTTTGTTCGTAGGCGCCAGCCCATTTGGCTAATTCGTCTGTGGTGTAGCTCACGCTGGTCCTCGTGGAACTGACCACCCTGTGGTGCTCGGGTGCAAGGTGAGAGATATCAGACTTGAGAAAAAAATAGTAGCCCTGATTGGGACTATATCTGGGCTCGCCGGGATGCGTCAACGCTAGCTTGTCGTATGCTGCCACCAGCTTGGTGCGTTGGCTCAGAAGCTTGTCCATTCTGCCGCACACACCAGGGTTGATGAGGCATTCGAACCGTCTTGGAATAAATCTATCCAGATTGCTCTCGGTTTGAATGGGTTTGAGGCTGGTTTGGACGCTGCTCAAGGCTGGCTGAATTTCTGCTAGAGCGTGTTTGAGAGTGAGTTTCCAGTCGCTAAACAGGTTGGTGTTGGGAAGCTTTTCGCAGATCTGGTCCATTACACTGACTGAATTGATCCAAGAGTGTATTGCTTCTGCTCGAGGGGCCAGCCCCAGCTTTTGGGTGATGCTCTTGATGTCGAAATATTGGCGCAACTCGTCCCGCAAGGTGGCCAGTTCGGGGAACCGAAAGGCTGTAACAAGATCCAAGCGTCTTTCAATCTCTTCTGAGCGCTGTAATGGCCGTGATATCCAGTCCTTGAGCAGCCTCGACCCCGATGTGGTTAGAGTGTGGTCCATGATTGAGCAAACAGATCCCAACATCGAGTCTCGCTGCTGCGCCTTGAAGAGCTCGAGCGATTCCCTAGACGCCGCGTCAATAATCATATGGTTATCATTCTCAAATGGGCGCGGCGGTTGGTACTTGAAGTGCGAGTTGGGATAGGCCTGCTGCAGAAACGCCAAGAGCGCAGCAACTGCTCCCTGCGCTAGCGGGCCCATGTTATCGGCCATCATGACTGCACTAGAATGGGACTGGCTGTACATGGAACGATAGTTTAGAAACATCTCACGCGGCGGGAATGCAGTGAATGAGGTGTAGTAGCCTTCTGGCGCCGCGTTTCTCTGAGAGTTATCAAGCACAACCTCGCGAGGGTTGATTCGGGAAAGAATATCAGATAGGTTACTCTGCGCGCTCGTTTCGTAGTAAATTGACCCCTCGTTCATATCCACCCAGGCCAGCGATACTCGCGCAGAGTCTGAGTTGACGGCGACAATGTAATTGTGGCTGCTGATGTCGACGCAATCTTGCTCAATCAAGGTGCCCGGGGTTAGAATCCGTTCGACCGGTCGCTTGAGGTGCTCTGGCGCTTTAAGCAAAATCTGTTCCATACTCTGAGACAAAACCACAACGTTTTTCCCCCAGTTTTGAACAAGCATTTGCGAGTATTTTGATATTTGCGAAGAGGGAAACCCGGTCATGGGGATAAACTCTTGTCTCGTGATAGGGTTGTACTGTCTCTTTTGTGCGACCTTGAGGGCGAGTTTTGGCCCGTACTCGAGCGCATGCTCATAGTAGAGCTCGTAAAACCCGCCAATCTGGGTTATAACCACTGCATCAGGGTACTTTTGCATAGTTTGCCAAATATAGTTCATGAGAGCGCTGCCCTTGTACGGGTCTTTTTTGATTGGCGGCAGCCCCTGCACCTGCTTGAGAGACCCGAGGGCGATTTTGGCGTACCCTCGTAGAGTCATGGAAACAAAAAATGGTCTAGAAAATTAACCTAACCCTGTCGTCCTCAATTTAACCAGTCAACTGACTCACTTTGAGACTTTGATAATGTCGCTTTCTGAGGAGACCCAAAAGCTGTCACTCGGTGACAAGGTGTATGTTAGCGAAAAGACCGGCAAAGACGAGGCTGGTCACGGTAGCGAGGCTGCACCCTTTTCGACCCCCGCATTTGCCCTTTTTTCGGCCAAAACTGAACAGATTTACGTGCAAAAGGAGGACGGCTACGAGCTGATCTCGCCCAGCGCGCTCAAGAAGGCCAAGAAGAACGCCGAGGGTCTTGCCAAGAAGGCCGAGAAGGCCAAAAAGGCCGCCGCCGACGCTGCTTCCAAGGATGAGGAGCAGAACGCCAAGCTCGAGGCTGCCAAGAGCATTGTGATCAAAGCCCCCGAGGGCGCTGCAAAGGCCACCTTCACCAAGGTTGACCAGGCAAAGCCCCTGCGCGGCTCGCGTATTGAGGTGCGCGGATGGGTCCACCGCCTGCGTTCCCAAAAGGGTCTCACCTTTATTGTTGTGCGTGACGGCAGCGGCTACATTCAGTGCGTGCTTCAGGGCGATCTTGCCGCGGCCTATCAGACCTTGAGCCTCACTGTGGAGAGTACTGTGTGCGTGTTTGGTACTCTCAAGGAGCTACCCGAGGGAGCTCAGGCCGAGGGTGGCCATGAGCTGGTTGTCGACTACTACAAGGTTGTTTCGTATGCTCCCAGTGGTGATGCTGCATTCACCAACCAGGTTTCCAAGGACGCGGACCCCTCGTTCCTGATGGACCGCCGTCACCTTACCCTTCGTGGTGAGACTTTGAGCGCTGTTATGAAGGTGCGTGCCCGCTTGCTGCGCGCTTTCCGTGAGGTGTACGAGGAGGAGAAGCTGACCGAGGTCACTCCCCCGTGCATGGTGGAGTCCATGGTCGAGGGTGGCTCGACACTGTTCAACATTGACTACTACGGCAAGCCCGCATACCTGACGCAGTCGTCGCAGCTATACCTCGAGACTGTTGTTCCGAGCCTGGGCGACGTGTACTGCATCCAGGAGTCGTTCAGAGCCGAGCGCTCGCACACCCGCCGCCACCTGAGCGAGTACACCCACATTGAGGCCGAGCTCGGGTTTTTGACCTTTGACGAGATGCTCACCCACATTGAGACCGTGCTGGTCAAGATGGTGGACAAGCTGCTTGCCGACCCTGTTGCGGCGCCGCTCATCAAGCAGCTGAACCCCAATTTCCAGCGCCCGGAGCTGCCTTTCCTGCGCATGACCTACGAGTCTGCTCTCGACTGGCTGAACGAGCACGGTATCCCCAACGAGGACGGCGAGAAGTTCAAGTTTGGCGACGACATCGCCGAGGCGGCCGAGCGTAAAATGACCGACGAGATCAACCGCCCGATCCTGTTGACCAAGTTCCCGGTCGAGATCAAGTCGTTCTACATGGCCAAGGACAAGGAGGACCCGCGGGTGACCGAGTCTGTCGATGTGCTCATGCCCAACGTGGGCGAGGTGACTGGCGGCTCGATGCGCATCTCTGACTATGACGAGCTGATGGCTGCGTTCAAGCGCGAGGGCATTGACCCTGCTCCCTACTATTGGTTTATTGATCTGCGCAAGTACGGCACGTTCCCTCACGGCGGCTACGGGCTGGGCACTGAGCGTATTTTGGCGTGGCTGTGCGACCGGTTTACTGTGCGCGACTGCTCGCTGTACCCCCGTTTCACCGGCCGCTGCTGTCCGTAAATATCTCACTAGTTTAAAATGGGTTAACTTTTAAATGAATTACCTTTCAAAGGGTACCTTTTAAAGACCTTTTAAAGGGTACCTTTTTAATGGGTCCTTTAAAGGGTCTTTCAAGCAGACCTAAAACTAATTACTTAAAGACTGCCCACCACCCTACGTCCCACATGAGCCGGCAGGTCCACCTGGCAGTGACCGAGGCGTTCCTCGGGATGCAAACAATGCGCTGTAGCGACGCAGACGACATGATAAACGAGCTCAACGCGCTGCACGGGGCGCAGGTGACGCTCGAGCAGCAAATTACCCAGTCCAACGCGTTCTTGGCTAAACTCGGCCGCAGCGTCTCCAAGCAACGCCACGTGCGCTCCGAAGAGTGGATTCTCGTCAGCTCGTCCACCGCGAGCGCAGGCGGCGACAAGACACGCAGCATTCTCAGCGAGGAAAAGGTCGACAAGCTCCTGCGCAGTTTATTTATCAAGGACCGGTTCTACCTGCTCAAACCAGAGAGCTTGGCTGCTGGCAGCCTGACCGTGCGCGACGTGGCGCTGTTTGTCGACGAGGGGTACCTCGAGACCACCGCCGACGGACGCGTCTATCCCAGCACGAAGCTGGTGCTCGACGCGGGCAAGCACCTCGAGTCCAAGTTTGGCGAGGAGCTCGGGGCGTGCGCTGGGTGCCACCGACTGCAAATATTTGGGTACTTTTGCTCGAGCCATGAGTGCAAGTTCAGGGTGCATCGCCGGTGTTACGAGCCGTACTTTGAGCGGGAGTCGCTGGACCGGGGCAAGTGCCCGCTGTGTCAGGCGGCGCTTGAAGCGCCCAATAATGATATCTAGTCCTCTAAGTGCATGCGCTTTGGCTCTTCAAAGTCCCAGTCGGGCTTGATGTGGTCGAGCGTTGGTTTGAACGGGGTGCTGAAAGGATTTTCGTCCATGTTTTGCGCGTTTTGTGCGCTCTGCACGCTCTGCACGCTCATGTCGTGGCTCATGTCGTTGATGTCGTCGTTGAACCAATCGATCTTCTCCTCTTTGGTCTCATCTGTGACCTCCCCTGTGGCCTCTATATTCTCTTCGCCATCCTTGGCCTCGCGCAGCACAAACGGAACTTGCTCCATCACCATGGGCTTGAGGTCGGGGTGGCGCGTGTCCTGCACTTCAAACACCACCTGGTCGACCAGGTCCATGTACACGTCGTCTGCAATGTGCTCCGCCCAGCGCTCGTGGCAGCTCCTGGCGCCCTCTGGCTTGGCAAAGCTAAAGTCCGGCCCCAGATTGAATCGGGCCATGCCGCCGTTGAAGCACGAAATGGTGGGGTAGTACCCGAGCAGGCCGTCGTCGTAGTTGGCGCCGGACCCAATTGCGTCCTGGATGGTCGAGAATGGGGGCAAAAACTCGCGCAGGTTCTCGGCCATGGTGCCCATGTACTCGCCGTTCTTGTATACCTTGACCCAGGACCCCTGGATGAACTCGCCCGGGACGGGGGCCTCGGCGGCGAACTTGGGGTTGACGAGCTCCTGAAGTTCCTTTTTGGGGAGATAGTCGGGGTAGTCAAACCATATTTGGCCGCCTGCCTCGAACGGGACGCGCGTGCGAAACAGTGCGGTCGGTGTGTGTGCGGGGAGGGCGACGTGAAATCCAATGACGTCGCCGGCGGTAAACGCGCCAAACTCGGCCGGCCGCGACATGTGGAGGGTGCGGCCCTTGTCTGCAATACCGTAGCTGTAGGCGTCGGAGCCGACAGGTGCATCGAGGGCAAACTCTCGCCTCGAGAGACCGAGGCGCACGTGCGGCGTGGCGTCTGGCGTGCCAGCCGTGTTTGGCTCGAGGACCTGCACCTCAAAGTACCACTCGCCGCTCTGGATCGCCACGTTTGCGCGACAGCTGCGAAAGACGGGGTCGGTGGTTGTGACGGCGCCCGAGTCGTCGAACGCGAGCAATTCGGCGCGATCGAGGATGTTGAGGCCGGGGGCCTCGCCGGGGGGCTCTGCCTTTGACCACAGCACGTTTGGGAGGCTGGGGTTTGGCCTGCAGCCCGTGTACTTGTAGAGGGCGCCGCTGCCGTGCAAAAAGCCGTGTGTGAGGTATGTTCCGTCGGGGAGGGCGAATGTGGGCAGCGAAACGGGTTTATTTTCGTCGCCTTCGCGCACCCTAGGGGGTATTCTACGGAACCGACGGTACATAAGCGATTGAGAGCACGGACGTGGAGAGAATGCTACTAGGAGTGAGGTGAGCGAGGGAGGTGAGCGAGTGAAGCGCTTTGTTAGATACTTTGAAATGGCACTACTATTGCATGAGGTATCGAGCATCCCTCAAATTCCTGCTATTTATATATCACGCTACGACTAGCGTTCCTCGAAATGGCACTACTGAGTAGCATCTCTCGAAATCCCACTGCTATGTAGCACCCCTCGAAATGGCACTGCTAGTTACACGAGATATCTCGATACGACTAGCACCTCAAAGCCACTGCTAAAGCACCTTAAAGCCACTGCCAAGACCCAAATGCCACCATCTCCCAGCCTCCCTGAACTAGTATACTACAATTCTACCTAATTCTTACCCGCACCAGCGCGGAAGTAAATGATATCACCGTCCTCAACAACATAGTCTTTGCCCTTTTGCATGAGCTTGCCCTGGGCCTTGACGGTGGCCTCGTCGCCGCACTCCATCAAGTCGGCGTACTTTGTGACCTGTGCGAGAATAAAGGTCTTTTGAAGGTCGCCGTGGATCACACCAGCGGCGGCGGGGGCCTTAGTGCCCTGGCGGATGGTCCACTCGCGCACCTCATCGGGGCCGCACGTAAAGTACGAGATGAGGCCGAGAGCCTTGCGCATGGTCCAAATGATCTTGGGCAGCGCGCTCTGGGTGCCGAGCTTCTCGAGCTCCTCCTTCTCCTCCTCGGCGGACATGGTCGAGAGGCGCTCCTCAAGGCACACCGAGATGGGAATGATCAAATCACCAGGCGAGTACTTGTCGACCCACTCCTTGATGCCAAGCAGGTGCTTGTTCTTCTTGCGAATGTAGTCGCGCTCGCTGAGGTTGACCAGGTAGATGGCGGGCTTGGCAGTCAACAAAAACATGCGGTTGATCACCTCGACCTCCTTGGGCGACCACTTGTTGTTGTAGATACGCTGGCCCGACTCGAGCAGCGCAATCATGCGGTCGCACAGGTCCATCTCGTCCTTGGCGGTCTTGACCTCGACGCTCTGGCCGCCGCGTTTGGCGATCTTGTCGAGGTCGGCCTTGAAGCGAGTGACAAACTCAATGTCCTTGATGCGGAGCTCCTCGTTGATGATGCCCAGGTCGCGAATGGGGTCGACGTCGCCCTCAATGTGGGTGATGTCGGCGTCGTCAAAGCAGCGCACCACCTGGTAGATGGCATCGACCGCGCGGATGTTGGCCAAAAACTCGTTTCCGAGACCCTCACCCTTGGAGGCGCCACGGGTCAGGCCTGCAATGTCGTAGATGGTCAGGTACGCCTTGACCTCGGACGCGGGCTTGTACTTTTTGACCAGCTCGTCAAAGCGCTCGCTGGGGACAATCACGCGCGCCTCCTCGGGCTCGATGGTCGCGAACGGGTAGTTTGCGGGGTTGCCGAGGGGGCAGCGGGTGATGCTCTGGAAAAAGGTCGACTTGCCGACGTTGGCGAGGCCGACGATACCACTTTTCAGGTTGTTTCCGGGGCGGCCGAGCGGCACGCGCACCTCTTCGACTTGCTTCTTGGGGGGCATAAGTTTTTCTGGTTTGTAAGAGGTGGCCAGTGAGGGTGTCAAAAGTGTCAAAATCGTAAATTCATTTTAATTGATTTTCGGCGTGATATGAGCAAAAACATGAGTGCCAAAATGTAAAAGTGGTAGTGCCAAAATAGAGAGTCAAAATAGAGAGTCAAATCATAGAGAAAACCGGTCCTCGATCGAGAGATCGCTCTCGAGCTCAAATAGCGGACTGGTTGGCTGGGTCACCTCTACCGGGGTTGTCTCTCGCGTGAATGTGTCGAGATCAAAAGACCCTCCTAGCCGACTGGACACGTCTTCGTCCGAAAGGCCTATCAACGCCCGCTGTAACTGGTCAAAACTGAGCGTGTACAGCTCGGGAATCCTCTCCTCGAGTTCTGCTCGAGCCGCCGAATTCTTCACAAACACGCTGATGAGCGCCACGGCGGCGTCCTCGTCAGAGCAGCCGTGGTTTCTGATGATTTTGGTTCTCTTGTCGAGCCAGGGTTTCCATGGAAAGTCGCGCTGAATATTGTACACCAAGGGTCTTAGTTTCTGTTGGAGACTTTTAGAGACTCTGGGGTCAATTCGTGGCGCGACTTTGGGCGTCCTAGGGGCCGGTGCGGTGGTAGGTCTGGGGGGTATAGAGGACTCGGGGGAAGCACTGCGAAGGGCGCCAGGGGCACCATCAGAGGCACCATCAGGGGCACCACTAGGGGCACCACCAGAGACACCACCAGGGGCAGAAGCCGGTCTAGGCCCGCTCATGCGGGATTCAAGTCCCTCGAGCTGGGGAAGTGCCGCCAGCCTCGCCAGCATCTCTGAAAACGTCAGGTCCCGGTAGTCGGGGATCTGTTTGAGGACGTAGGTGCGTGCGCCGTTTTTCAACAACCTCATCAAAACCCGCTTGGAGTCTGCCTCGGAAAAATGCTCCCTAATTCGGGCGCCCTGTATCCTGGCGTACTGCGCAAAGTCCATGTACGGGTTTGCGGCTGGATTGAACGAGTCTGGGATGACCAGGGGCGTGCTTGCGAGGCGCGGTCGTTTAGAGTCCAGTTCCTGCTCGCCCTCCTGCACCCGCTTGCCGAGTTCTTGTCCTTGATCCTGCGCCCGCTCGCGCTCGCGCTCCCGCAACTCGCCCAGCTCGCGACTCACCTCGCGCGAAAACTCGGGCCACGCCAGCAGGCTGCTCGCGCCCACCGCCTCGGGCAGCCCCGCGCGCGCGATCGACGGCCACAGCGCCTGCGGCACGGCGTACAGCGCCAGCACCTCGGCCACCCGCCCCGGCCAGTCGTCGCCTGTGCATGGCGGCAGCATGTGTGTCAGGAAGTTACGCGGTCGAAAACCGACCCCGGTGAATTTTAACTAAACTATACAGCGCCTCGTAGCCTCGCAGAGCCTCACAGAGCCTCGGCAATCAGCTCAACAACGTCCTCGTCGCTGCCGCGCAGCGTCACCTTGCCGGCGATGCCCGCGCGGGCGGCGACCAGGCGCACGTCGGCCGCCACCGGCTCGCTGCCCAGCACGCGGCCGAATAACTTAAGGGTGTGCGTGCCAGCGCCGCGCTCGACGCGCTCGGTGCCCTCGAGCGGCATCATGTTGAGCCGCGCCGCGAGGTGCTCGACCGCGCTCTGCAGCGTCTTGCACTCGCTCAGCTGGCGCCGCGCCTCGGCCTCGTGCGGCAGCTCGTCCCACTTGTGGGTAAAGTTGCCCACAAACGTCGGCTCAATGTACATGCCGGGCTCGAGCTCGAGCGCATCCATGCCGTACTCCTCCTCGGCGCCGTCGAGCGTGAACCGCAGCTTGGCCGGCAGCAACCCGCAAATTATGCCCTCGGCGCGCTCAAACGCCACAAACACCGAGCCGCTCGTCGCGGGCGGCAGCGTCTCGAGCGCGACAAACTGCGCCTCCTGGAGGACGTCCTCGACCTCGTCGAGCTCAAACTCGGCGCGCACGTTGGCGAGCTCCAGCTCGTACGTGTTGTCGATGTTGAGCTGGACCACGAGGTGGCTCGCGTAGACGTGCACGACCGCCTCGACGACGTACTCCATTTCCGCCTCGGTGAGGGGGGTTGGTTTGCTTGATTGGAGGAGTTTGCCGAATTCGAATTGTGCGAGCTCGGGGGGAGGCCCAGCGGGGGTGGAGGTGGCAGCGCTGGTGGTGGCGGTGGAGGTGTGCTCAACCTCGCCCGTAGGCTCGTACTCGCTGCGCTCACTGAGCTCTCCACGCTCTCCACGCTCCGCCTGCTTCTCGTGTGCCCCCAAACGAGGCACCGACGACGCATCAAACGCTACCGAAAAATCGCCTTGCCCAACATACGCCAACAGCGCCTGCTCGAGCTGCGGCACCGCCAGCTTGGTGGTCGGCGCCACCAGCTCCGCCGCAGCAGGCCGCGCGAGCGTCGCCAGGCCAAACGCCGCCCGGTCGCGCACCTCGTCGGTGTGGTCGCCCAGGCACCGCCGCAGCAGCACCGCGACGCTCTCCTCGAGCCCGGGCACGAGCGCGAGCCGCACCAGCGCGCTCGTCGCCGCCGCGCGCACGACCGAGTTCTCCAAAACAACCCGGTTGTAAATGTACCGCACGTACTGGCCCGGGTTGCTCGCGGTGGGGCCCACCACGCCCAGCAGGTGCAGAATGCGCGCCGTCAGCTCGGGGAACTCGCAGTCCTCGATAAACTCGCACAGGTGCGACAAGGCATCGTCTCGGATCTGCGGCGACACGCGGATAATGTCAAACAGCGAGTCGACCACCGACGTCTTGAGCGTCAGCGAGCCGTCGGTGCGCAGCTCCTTGGCGAAAAACTCGAGCATCGCCTCGTGCTTGGAGGGGAACTTGAGCGCGAGCGAGCGTATCGCGTCAACCACAATCACGCGGAAGTCGTCTCCAATGTCGTCCATGAGCCCGGCGATTTGCTCAATCAGACGGTCGACACTCTCCTCGCGGCCGGTCTTGAGCAGCGCCGTGATGGCGTAGGTGGCGATGCTGCGGTTGGGGTCGGTGATGAGGTGCTCGATCTCGTAGTTGCACTGGGCCACCAGCTCGGGGTTGGATGAGGCGGCGCGGTTGAGCAGGCGGATTGCCGCAAAGCGCGCGGGCGCACGCGGGCTCGCGAGGAACGTCTGCAGCGCAACCACCGCCGACTGGGCCTCCTCCAGCGTCACGTCCTTGAGTGCGAGGATCGTCTTGGCCGCCTCGATGTTGACCATGTCGCTCACGTGGCGCAGCCAGCCCTGCAGGTAGGCCATCAGCGTCGGCCGCAGGCGAGGGTCGTCCACCAGCAGCTGCCCGCAAAAGCGCACCAGCAGCACCAGCGCGTGCGGCGAGCGCAGGCTGCTCTGCGACGTGCACAGCTGCTGGATCATCTTTGTGAGCGCGACGCGGTCCCATGAGCGCATGTGGTACAACAGCCCCAGCGCGTGGTACTGCGAGATGGCGCTCGCCCCGGTGACGGCGCCCGCCCCGGGCCCGGTGCCCAGCTGGTACTGCCGCGGGCTCGTGAGCGCCTCCTGCGTCTCGGCCGCCCACCGGCGCACCGTATCCTTGCTCAGGTCCCACAGGTGGTACGCACTGACGAGCGCCGCCGACGACACCGACCCGTCGCGGTCGACAATCGCGGTGCGCACCGAGCGGTCAATCGACTCGACCGACGCGGCGTCCACGATTTTCGCCAGCGCGCGGATCGCGTTCGGCCGGTAGATCTGGCCCTGCGCCCCCTGTACGTCCTTCATGATCACCGAGGTGCCCATAATCACATTGTCGGTAAACGCGGTGAGCTCCTTGACCGCGAGGTAGATGATCTGGCGCAGCCCAGGGACCTCCTTTTGAAACAGCTTGGTGATGGTAAAAAACAGCTCCGTCGCCTCGGACTCGCCAAACGTCTCGCCGGTGTACATGAGAAAACACAGCCGCTTGAGCTGCTGGCGGCTCTTCTTGGCGCTCACGCCGCTCTGGTTGAACGACGCGAGGCAGCCCTGCACCACCGCCATCTTGTCGAGCCCGGCTTCCATCTCTTCTGCCTTGCGATATGTGGCGGTCGACATACGTGTTGCTTAGTGAGCGCCTCTCCCTTTTCCCAAAGGTCGCTCAGCTCAGCTCAGCTCAGCAGCTGCTTAATGGGAGCACTCATTTCAATCCCGTTGATCCCCGTGCAAATGGCACTCACGGCGTTTGGTTCGTGTGCAGGCGCCTCAATTTCGTCCGCAGTGTGCGGCCTCGCCGGCATCCAGCCCGAATCGAGCATCGCCGTAAGGCTCATTTACGCGTTTTTGTTCATCTCAAACAGCATCCTCTCGTGGGTCTCACTCACCGATTGGGCCCGTGGAAAGCTCGATCTGCTCAAGTACGCCTGCAACGGCGACCAGTGTACCGGATTTATTGCCGTGCACCGCATCCAATGGGCGCTCGCCGCCCTCCACCTCGGCCTGGCCGCCCTGCTTGTAGGGATGCCCAGCGCCGCCGGCCAGGCCCGCCGTAACGCCATCCAAAACGGCTGGTGGCGTACAAAGTTTTTTGTGTGGCTCCTGCTCACTATCCTCGCCTTTCGTATCCCGCCCGCGTTTTGGGTCCCCTGGGGCAACTTTGTCGCCCCCGTCTTTAGCTTTGCCTTTATCTTTATCGGCCTCGTGCTCCTGGTCGATGCTGCGCACTCGTGGGCCGAAAAGTGCGTCGAAAACATCGAGGAAAGCGACAGCCCGGAGCTCTGGACAAAGATCCTCATTGGCTCCACCAGCGGCATGTACCTGTGCGCGCTCGTGCTCACCGGCATCATGCTGTGGTTCTTTGCCCACTCGGGCTGCTCCATGAACCAGGCGGCAATCACCCTCAACGTGATCTTTGCCATCATCGCCTCGGTGCTCAGCATCAGCCCCCAGGTCCAGGAGTTCAACCCGCGCGCGGGGCTCGCTCAGTCTGCTATGGTCTGCCTCTACAACACCTACCTGGTCATGTCCGCGGTCGCCTCGGAGCCCGACGACAAGCAGTGCAACCCGCTCGTCCGCTCAAAGGGCACCCGCAGCGCCTCCATCGTCATTGGCGCCATGTTTACCTTTTTGGCCATCGCCTACACCAGCGTCACTGTGTCGTCGTCGCGCAAGCAGCAAGACGACGAGGCCGACCAGCGCCACAGCGCCCGCTCCATCGCGCTGCGGCAGGCCGTCGACGAGGGCTCGCTGCCCCAGAGTGCCCTGGACGAGCAGTGGGAGCCCACGGCAGGCCCGGACTACAACTACGTGCTATTTCACATTGTCTTTTTCCTGGCTACCCAGTACACGGGAACGCTGCTCACCATGAACGTCAAGGATGCCCCGATCGATGACTTTGTGCCGGTGGGGCGCACCTATTTTGCGTCGTGGACCAAGATTGTGTCGTCGTGGTTGTGCTATGCGCTGTATGCGTGGAGTCTGCTTGCGCCGGTAGTGTTTCCTGATCGGTTTTGATTTGGTGTTTTGGGTTTGTTTGAGATTGTATTGATCAGTTTGTGATCATTCTTTGTTTTGTTTGTGATCCTGGCTTGTTCAGTTTCAGATCGTGTCTTGGTCACTCTCTGATCATGAGCTGATTAGTTTCGGATCATGAGCTGATCGTTTCTCAGATTAGTTTCGGATCACCCCCAGATCACTCACAGCTCACTCCCCAGATCACCCTCTGGTCAGTTTCGGATCAGTTTCGGATCACCTCTTGCACCACGAGCACCGCATAATCACACCATCCCTGACCACCCCTCATCCCCATTCCTTTACCCCTTATTTAAATTACTATTTATCAACAATCTCCAATCTATCGATTACTTATGAAAAAAATGGACTTTGTATTCGTCAAAGACCTCGCAGTACGAACAATCTCTGGAGTGGACGCCTGGAAGCGCCCCCAAACACAGCCCCTGGCAATCTCAATCTTTATCAACTCAAATTTCCGCCAAGCAGGCCAGACCGACCACCTTCGCACAAGTCTCAACTACGACGTCATCTCGCGCACCCTCAGCGCCAAGCTCGAGCAATCTCGCTACCGTAACCTCACCCACGTCGCCGAATCCGTCGCCTCGGGCGTCCTAGAGATGTGCAACCCCGGCGACTGGGCTCGCATCCACGTCAAGAAGCCCAGGCACCTGCTCAGAGCAGACTCGGCCGAGCTTGTGATCACGCGCCAAACTGGCGGTGCGCCCACCGCAACCTGCGATCTCGTCAAGATTAACCAGCTCGGTCTCGTCACCGTGATTGGCGTCAACAACATTGAGCGCCTTCACAGGCAGAACGTTCTCATTGATCTCGATCTCTACAAGCCTGTGGGTGCCGACGAGGAGCTCTATGACGCAGCTCGCATCTCGGAAACAGTGGCAGCCCACGTGGAGAACGCTACCTACAAGACGCTCGAGGCCTTTACCGAGTCCATTGCCCACATTGTAATTAGCCTCGGTATTTCAAAGGTGAGGGTGAGTGCCGCAAAGCCCAGCGCTCTCACCTGGGCAAAGTGCGCCGGTATCGAGGTTGTGCGCACGCGCGACGACTATAGCGAGCTCTTGCAGCACGGCGAGCACTCGCAGCAGCCAGAAACCATGTTCCCACAGACTCCCGTGGACACATCCAAGGCCGAGCACACTGTGTATCTTGCCTTTGGCACCAACGTCGGCGACCGCCTCGCAAATATCCGCACCGCTCGCACCCTTTTGCAGGAGCACGGCGTCGAGGTCGTGCGCACCTCGTCCATCTACCGCTCGGCGCCCATGTTTGTGCAGGATCAGCAGGAGTTTTACAATGGCGTGTTTGCGGCAACTACGCGCCTCTCGCCGCAGCAGCTGCTCAAGGCTATCAAGGAGATTGAGTACGACCACCTCAAGCGCGAGCACGGGCCGCGCAACGGGCCGCGTCCCATGGACATTGACATTTTGCTTTATGACGACGCTGTTCTCAACACGCCCGACCTGATTATCCCCCACATTGACATGCTCAACCGTTCGTTTGTGCTGCAGCCGCTGGTGGACGTGGCTGCGCCAGATTTGCTGCACCCTCTGACGGCAGAACCGTTTAGCAATCACCTGGCCCAGATCCCAAGCAGCTCAGAGCACCAGGCCTCGAGCGCTCTGACCCGTATTTTGCCGTGCGGCAGCAGGAGCCTCGAGTTTGGCGGCCGCACCCACATCATGGCCATTATGAACGCTACCCCAGACTCGTTCAGCGACGGAGGTGCGCTGCAGCAGAGTGACCCCGTGCAAGTCGCCCAGCAGCATATTGCAAACGGGGCCACCATTCTGGACGTGGGCGGTCTGTCGACGCGGCCAGGGTCTGAGCCGTGCACGGCCCAGGAGGAAATTGACCGGGTCGTGCCTGTGATCAAGCAGGTCTCGCCGCTGGGTCTAGTGTCTATCGACACCTACCGTGGCGACGTGGCTCGTGCCGCCCTCGATGCCGGGGCTAGTATCATCAACGATGTATTTTCGGGCCAGCAGGACGCGGCCATCTTTGATGTTGCGGCAGAGTACCAGGCTCCGCTGATTTTGACCCACTCGCGCGGCGCGCCAGAGACAATGAACAACCTCGCAGAGTACTCGGACGTGGTTGCTGAGGTCGGCCAGGAGCTCGTGGCGTTTGTGAACCAGGCCATTGACGCCGGAGTTGGCCGCTGGCAACTGATCCTCGATCCCGGGTTTGGCTTTGCAAAGACCCTCCAACACAACCTCGAGCTCGTGCGCCGGTTCTCGGAGCTCAAGGCCACCCCGGGCCTCGAGGGTATCCCGTGGCTAGTGGGCACCTCGCGCAAGCGCTTCACGGGGACCCTGAGCGGCCGCGCAGACCCACAAGATCGCGACGTGGCCTCGGCAGCAACCCTGGGACCCCTCATCGCGCAGGGAGCTCAGATTGTGCGCGTCCACAACTCGCGCGTCGCCGCAGACACCGTCGCCGTGGTCGATGCTATTTATAAAAATTAGGTACTGAGCGCCCTGTAGAGCGGACATTCCTTGAGCTCAGAGCTGTATTCGCACTGGTCAAAACAGCGCCGTGAGTGCGCCTGCAGCCCCTGCTCCCACCACTCGCGCGCGGCTATTAGCAGCCACAGCGAGCGCTTGCGCTGGTACTTGCGCGCCTCGAATGCGTGTGCCAGCCGTTCGCAGACCAGCGGGTGCACGAGCGGGCTCGACAGGTCCACCCCGAGCGCCCGCCCGAGCCATTCTGTAGCTACCGGCTCTGAGGGGCACAATTCTGTTATTTGCAGAATGGTCCTGAGAGCATATAAAGGCAACGAGCACCGCGACAGCCACGTGTACACCGTCGAGTCGATCAGCGAGTCGAGCTGGGGGTCGGCCTCGGCGCCCTTGAGCTGGAGGGTGGTGCATGCCATTTCCTGGCACGACGCGGCGTAGATCCAGGCCTTTTCGTTGAAATAGTCGCGCTTAAGCATGTCGTAAATGCCGTGCGCAAACTTGTAGTCCCTCAGCATGACTGCAAAATCAGCAATCTTGCGCAGCTGCGCCTGCGGAGCCGACCAGTGGTAGAACCCGCCGTCGGTGTTGTATGCATTCTTTAGCGGCTCATTGTCATGCGGAGAGCTTGTATGTTTTCTTGATCGCGTTCCCACCATCCCAAGCACATTAACGGCCAACTTGGACGAGGTCATGAGGTAGCGCCGGCCAACGCTAAACAGGCGCCCCGCAAAGCCCTGCTTGGAAGCGACGATCTGCTCAAACCAGTACCCGCAGCAGTCCTCCATAAACATTAGCACAAATGCCATCACAGTCTTGATAAAAGCCGTGGGGTTTTCGGGGTCCAGGAGCGCCGCATTGAGCCCAAATTCGGTCTTGACCAGATCCAACAGCTGCACATTGCGCTCGCTAGGCTCCCCAACAATGCAAAAGATGCGCAAAAAGTCGGCATTCACAAACGGCAGGCTCTTAAAGTGGTCAAAGCTCTCGTCGTACAATTCGTGCAATGCCCTGATAGGATCCTGCTGGGTGGCATCCACGCACAGCATTCCGGCTACTGGGTGCGACCACGTCTCAAACATTGACAACGCCTGCGTGGTTTCCTCGAGAATGGACGCGAGCCAGCTCAGGTACGGGTCTGGCTGCTCCAGGGCGGTTCTGAGCAGATTATCCGCGGTCTCTAGCCCGGGAAATGTCGTAATTGTGGGGATGGGCACGAATTTGGGCCCGAAATTGGTGAAGGTGGCCGACATTTGCCGCGTGTTGCGGACCGTGTAAGACGGCGGTTGCGGGGCCTTGGCCAACAGCTCCACGACCTCTGCCGAGCTCTTCCCGCACTCGGCACTCGCCATGACGCAGATGCGGGGGTAGTAGGCCTCTTGAATGACCCGCTCTGCCATGATGAGTGAGACGAGGCGACTGGTGTTGTAGGTGGGCAGGGAGAGGGTACAGATACAACAGGATAACATATAGGGGACTTAAATACTAAAAAACTACAAACTAGCACGAGGTGCCGGCTGAACAACCGCCTCCACAACACTCACCAGCTGCTTCACGCAGTCCGGGTTATTGAGCGTGCTCAACTCGCCGAAATCCTTGCGTTCGCCGGCCACAACCTTGCGCAGAATACGCCGCATGATCTTGCCGCTGCGAGTCTTGGGCAGGTCGCCCACAAAAAAGATGTACTTGGGCGCTGCAAACGGGCCAATGGCCGCACGAATGGTTGCGACGGTCTCCTTGACCAGCACGCTCATGGCGTGGGTGCGCACGTCGTTGTTCAGCACTGCAAACGCGTACAGGGCCTCGCCAGTCACGGCGTCGGGCACTCCAACAACGGCACTCTCAAGCACAATACTATTGCTCTCGATCTTGGAGTGAAGCAGGGCGGCCTCGACCTCAGCTGTGCTCAGTCTATGGCCACTCACATTGACCACATCGTCTACGCGGCCAGTGATGAAGGTAAAGCCCGTCTCGTCGATCGAGGCACCGTCGCCTGTAAAGAAGCTCCCGGGGAAGGGCTGGAAATAGGTCTCCTTGTAGCGCTTGTGGTCGTGTCGGATAGTGCGTGCCAGCGACGGCCACGGCGCAGTCAAGGTTAGAATACCATCTGTGGGCCTGTCCTGGATAGGCTTTCCCTCAGAGTCGACCAGCTGGGGCTTGACGCCGAAAAATGGTAGACCCGCTCCACCAGGGCGCATGGGCGAAACGCCGGCAATGCCGCTAAACAAAACCATGGCGCTCTCGGTCAACCAATAAGTGTCCACCAGGGAGCACCTACTCTTGCCCACATTCTCGTAAAACCACAGCCACACGTCCTCGCTGATCGGCTCTCCGACGCTACCAATAACCCGCAAGCTATCCAAGCTAAATGGTTCGATGGGCTCATCGCCAAACTTGCGCAAAAGACGGATGGCGGTGGGGGCAATGTAGAGCTGGGTCACCTTGTGGGCATCAATCATTTGCCAAATACGCGTGTGGTCGGGGTAAACAGGAGTTCCTTCGTAAATCACGCTGGTAATACCATTTAGCAGCGGCCCATAAAGCGAGTGCGAGTGACCGGTGATCCAGCCCACATCCGCCGCAGTGAAAAACACGTCTCCAGGACTCACGCCAAATACATGCTTGTTGCTCATCATTGTGCACAGTAGGTAGCCCGCAGTGCTTTGCACCAGGCCCTTGGGCTTGCCTGTGGAGCCACTGGTGTAGAGCATAAAGATGGGGTCCTCTGAGTTAACCGCGGTCACTGCACAATAGCTCAAGTGAGTCTGCGCCTCTGTATAGTCGCGGTCGCGGCCCTCTACCCAATTGATGTCGGCACCGGTGCGCCTATACACAACGCAAGAGCGCACGTCGGGGCACTCCTTGAGAGCGGCATCGCACAGCTCCTTGAGCTGGATAATCTTGCCGCCACGAACAACCTGATCGGCAGTCATCACAATGGTCGAGTTTGCGTCCTGGATTCGGTCGCGCAGAGCCCCGGGTGAAAAGCCAGCAAACACAACCGAGTGCACAGCGCCGATACGAGTGATGGCGAGCAGACACGTCAGAGTTTCAGGGCACATGGGCATGTACACCGTCACCACGTCTCCCTTTTTTACGCCAAGGCTCTTGAGAAAGTTGGCCGCCTGCGACACGTCCCGGAGCAGCTCACCATAGGTGATTTTACGCGAATTGCCCGGCTCGTCTGCCTCAAAGATAAACGCTACGCGGTGAGGATCAACTGTGGCGTGGCGATCCACAGCGTTGTAGCAGGCATTGAGCTCACCGCCTAGGAAATACGCAGGTGAATCGCTGAACCCCGGGGCCGCGTGCAGGACCTGGTCAAAGGGCCTACTCCAGGTCAACATCTTGCGCGCGCGATCGCCCCAAAATTTCTCCGGGTCATCGAGACTTTGGCGATACCACTGGTTGTACTGATCCAGCGAGAGCACGTGGTCTTCGCCGCCAGTGGGCAGCGAGGTCTTTGGTGCCGATATCGTAGGGGCTTGGTGAAGACGCTGGTTGCTGGAGGGCATTTGGAAATCAATGCGGGCCAGCCCCAGCTTTATAGGTAAAACCTGTTGGGGATCGGGATGCACCCCGGATTTCGTCGTGCATACCCTTGCCCAGTGTATGCAACCTCGTAGGCAGCGCATTGTCTCGAGCAGGCGCCAATGTTCGACAATGGCGTACGCGGGGCCTGTTTGGGATGTTATGTCCAGCCAAGCTCGCCAATGTGACACGCTTCAAGAAATTTCAGCCAATACTGCATATGCAACGATAATGTTGATGCAGGTTTGGCACCAGGCTAAAGCGTAATCAGCCAATAATCTGGGCCGCGTTTTGATCCGGTGCGATTGATCCGTTGATCCAAGAGAGAGTGTGCATGACAAGCCCCATAGTTTTAGCTCAAGAATTGAATGCCGCACAAGGCAGCAAACATAGCCCTCCAGCAAGCGCGCCTGGGCACACCACGCAAACAGCTAGATGCAATTTTTCAAAATTTACGTACAAAATTCCGAACGTATACACCGCATCAATGACATCACCTTAGTCAAAATGCGGAGTGCATACAGCTCCTGCAGCAATTATCAGTCACTAAATCCGGCGCCAATCTCGTCGCCCTCGAGCTCTTCCTCAGTGTAGAGCACCGGCAGCGTCTCGCCGTGGATGCGCTGAAGTCGCATGCTCTTTTCAATGCTGTGTTTGGGCAGCCAGGTGCGCTCAGTTTTCGAAACTCTGACCGACCGCTGCTGGCCGCGATCAACACTAATGCCAACCAATCCGTAATGCTCCGCTAGATAGTGAACGAACTTACGCTGGCTCCGCTTCATTGGCTTGAGTCCCATGGCCGCCTTTTCGCTAGACACAAATTCCCTCAAATCTTTCTCGATGCGTTTGCACCATGCGGTGTTGATCTCCCATATACTTTGAATCACGGCATGGTATTCTGGCTCCTGGTTGCGACAGCTGGAGTTGCAAAAGATCTCCAGCTCCTCTCCACACTGGTACTGGCAGCTCAGGTTGCCGCACCTGCAGCTTGTGCTCATCACCTGCAGGCAGGGGCCACAGGGGCTCATGCCGTGGCAGGGAGACGCATGCCTGTGTGAATGAAGACAATCCAAAGGTCGACCGCACTCTGAGTCGCAGGGTGGGCACTCCTTGTCATGGCAAATAGCCCTACATGGATGGCCACATGCCAGCACCTTGCCGCAGCTATAAACGCATCGAGGCGGTTTACGCGAGTTGCAAGGCCGGCTCACCGTGTTTTTGCCGCATAGGCACTGCTCGTACACTGTGGCACTGCACGGAGGACACCCACCTTGGTCGTGGCATTTGTGCTTGTGAGAGTGTCCACACGGCTGCACAATGGGGCAGGTAAAGGGACAGTTAGGGATCACGGTACCGCACCGTATGGGTGCCCTGACTGTGGTATTGCCGCACGCGCACTCATAGTCCTCGTGAACAGCCTCCAAGCATCTACGGCAAGAGCCTGGATGGCACACCGCGTCGCAGTAGTGATTGCCGCAGCTGAGGGCCCGCCCGCAGGTCCGGGTACACAAATGCACTGCCATTTCTTGCTCGGACATTCCAAGTGCAGTCTGCTCCAAAAACTCGTCAATGCTCAAATTCTTTTGCGGCTTTTTGCTAAACTCGCAGCACAGCCGCTCGCACTTGTGACGGCCACAATATAGGTTTGCGCCGCATTTTTTCGAGCAGCGAGGTGCCGGATCACTGCATTTTGCTGTGGCGTGAACCCTTCCGCACGTGCACGCCTTTTCCACTACTCTTTCGCAACTGCACTCTCCCTCGTGGCACCGCAGCTCGCACGTGTGGCCACAAGGCAAGGGCCTTCCGCACTTGTTTTGACATGGCTGGAAGGTGTCCAGGCACGACTCGCGAGTTATGCTTGTCTTGCCGCAAGGGCAAGTGTCTGTTGCTTTGGGCAGCCTCTTGCACACATGCTTGCATCCGGTCAGGGGATGGCAGGGCTGATCGCATTCGTGATTTTTGCAGTTGAGCAACTTTCCGCATGTCTTTTCACATCTGAAAAGGCCTCTAAAGTTGCGGTACCGCTCCGACTTGCCCGACCCGCACAACAGATCCTGCTTTGTTTTGCCGCAGTAACACTTGGCCTTGACTGTGTGGGTGCAGGGAGGGCAATCTCCCTCATGGCAGGGCAGCTCGCACTTGTGCTTCTTGCATTTGAGCGACTTGCCGCATGGGTTGCCACAGCTAAACCTAGCATAATTTGTTCGCACGCATGTAGTTTGATTTTTTTCCCGGCCGCAAAAGCACTTTATCACAGGGCCCATGGCCATACAAGCGGGATGAGCGCCGGGATGGCATAGTTCTGTGCAAGGGTGCGGGCACCTTTGCCTTGACCCGCACGTTTGCCCGCACGAGTGCGGTCTTTCCTGATCTGCATCGGGGTTTGTGACCTTTTTACACCAGCATTTGTAGGCTTTTGGCCTACCTTGGTAGAGGGCACTGCAATGGGGGCACTTCCAGTCTGGGCCCTGGCCCTTGCGGGAACTCCAGTCCTGAGCGCACTTGAGATCAAAAACCCGAAAACAAGTGTCGCACGACCATACTCTGCTTTTTGCTGTGATTTCGTCGTGGCATACCAGGCAAATATATTCCTGCCGCTTTATTTCATCGAGAATTTCCATGACCAAGCGTCAAAAGTGGGCTAGAGTGCTAAATAATATCATTATTCCAAACTTCCAATTAAGTTGTATTTCTTGTCATCATGGACATTGACGAGATTGAGCTAAAGTGCTTTGCAGTTTTAGATCAAGACTTGCCAGAAGAGGAGAAAATCGAGGCTGTGGAAGCTCTTGTGCGTGATTCCAGCAAAGATGTCGACGAGCCTACCCTGGAACGGCTCATATTAGACATTCTTTGGGCACACCGTCAGGGTAAAAAGGTTAAAAAGCCCAAAATCGTAAACCAAACGGCTTCCAAAACCATCAAAGTGCCCGCCAAGCCAAAGAAAAAGTATGTTTCCTTGGATGAAATTGACATTGCAGAGCCCACGCCCCCGGCAGAGGAATCTCCCTACGACATGCTTTTACGATTGTTTGGTGAGCACAATACCGCAGAGGATATTGACCGGTTACTCACACATAATGAATTTAATATTGGCCGTACAGTTGATATGCTGCTCAATAGCTCCACCGTGCAAGATCCTGAAGTCCTGCTCACTGACCAGACCGCACAGCGAGTGGTGTGCAAGTACTTTTTAGCGGGAAACTGCATGCGGGGCGACGATTGCATGTACTCTCATGACATGTCCAGCAAGATCTGCCGCTTTTGGCTGCAAGGCCGCTGTCTTGCCGGCTCCAACTGCGCGTTTTTGCATAGCGTGCCCAGCCAAGTGGTGGACAAGCTCAAGCCTTCACAGCCGGTTGCCCAAAAGGCGCCTGTTCAGCACACCAACCTGCCTAGTTTGAAAAACTTGCCTGCGCTTGGCGCCAAAAAGAAGTCAAAACCAGCGCCCCAGCAGCAGCAGCAGCAACCGAGCAATACTGGGGGGTACGATCTGAGCGCTATCAACGCAGCACTGCCTAAAAGGGATACCACTGTCTTGGTAAACAGGGGCAAAGTGCCCATCAGGTACCCACTGCGCACCCCGTGGGAGCACCCCGAGTATGGGCCGAACGCAGAGTACCTTGAGCTGAGAGCCCAAGCTAAAAAACACAGCGATGCCCGCAACAAATATCTTCAAATGGCCACTGATAGCTGGGCAAGTAACGACCCCGCCAGTGCCAAGCTGTTGTCGAAAAAGGGCCAGATATTCAACCAGAGCATGGTGGAGGTATATCGCAAGGGCGCCGACCTGCTCTGGAAGCACAGCGCAGTGAGCGGCAGCGAAATCTTCATTGACCTTCACGGCCTCGAGCTGGGTGCCGCTATAGACCACATGGAGGCGATGCTGATTGAAGTCGAGCAAAGCCAGGAGCACGCTCCGCGCGTCGCCTACATCATCAGTGGCCGCGGGCACTACAAAATCAAACGCCATGCCGACCAGCTAACACAACATGTCAAGGCCTATTTAGACCGGTACGGCTACCTGCATAAAGACTTTAGCGAGTCGCCCTACGGCCGCCTGATTGGCGTTGATCCGTGGAGTTCGATAGTATTGTAATTATAGAAATAAATAGAATCAGTTTTGGTTTCTGGGCAGATACGGGGTCATTCCCGTACTGTACATTAGATTGTCAAAGGCGAACATGGCGCCCGGGGGGGTCATGATGTTTGCCTGGAACGAGCCGGTGCTGAGCGGGGTGGAGGGGATTGCCAGAGTCTGGCCCTGGCTGCGGGGCGTAGTCTGGTCAAAGAAGGAGGCACGCTCCTGCTTTGCGCTGGGATCGGCGGTCTCGATCTTGGACCTGGTTATGATGCGGGCAAAGTCGCCAATCGCATTGTACTCGAGGTTATTCTCGGGCTCGTCTGGCTCAGAGTCGGACTCTTGGTTGAGGATCTGCTCGCGGGTGATGGCGGGCTGCTCGGGGCGCGCCTGCTTCTTCAAGGGCGAGACGTGGACATGTCCGGTGGTGTCGACGCAAAAGCCATAGTCTGACCCCATGATGGAGTACTCTTCAACAAACTCGATCCGCTCACGCTTTCCTAGCGGCGAGGGTTTGCTCTTTGTGGGCGAAACCGACTCGCTGAGGGCAGGCGCCGGGGCCAGCTTGACGGCCGGGGCCTGCTTGAGCTCGGGGGGGCTCGAGGGCAACGCGTCTGTGAGGCGGTGGGGTTTGGGTAGGGATGCCTGGGGGAACTTGTAGAAACGGCCTGAGTAGTTTGTGGCTTGCGAGGGGTACGGGGACTCCACCACGGGGCTGCTGGTGAATGCTAGCGAGGGCAATTCTTCATAGGCGGGTCGTAAAGGTGTTGTTTGTGACATTTAAAAGGACCCTCTTTGCGACTGTGCGAAAAAAAAGAGTGTGTGTCTGTGGGTGTGGGTTGTTCAATTAGCTTGCCCGATCGGGTTTAATTGATTTTGGGAGGGGCGGTGTGCATGGAGCCCTAACCCTTGAAAAAATGATATGCGCTCACGGGCAGCAGGAGCTCGGGGGATGTTTCCAGAGTGAGGCGTGGCCGCTTGGGGCGCGCGCGGCCACGGTAGAGGCAATTTGACGCGTCGCCGTGGACCTGCAGGCCGGCTGGTAGAGGCAATCTCCTAGGCGACTAATTAGTAAACTGCGCGACATGCGTGACGCGTGCATTGCATATGAGCATTCAGGGGGTTTCGTGGTTTACTAGAGAGGTTTACTAGTTGAATAAAATTTCGCGGGCTGTGCGGTTGCTGCGGCGACGCCCGCCACGTTGACGGGTGCAGCAGACGCAGGCAGGCAGGCAGGGGGAAGCAGAGACAACAAGGCAATAACCATCAAGGCAATAACATAGAACAATAGCAGGCAATCAGTGTTGATTTGTTGCGCAATCCAGTTGCACCTGCACGCGCTAATCAGCAGCTGCATTTAAATTGAAAGCGTGGTAGTAATGAGTATGGTGTAGTGTGAGCTTTTGCCAAGTGGAGGTTTCAATTTGGGGTTCTTTGAGGTTCAATATTTTTCTGAGGTGCTCTGAAGTTCTCTCTGAAGTTTTCTGAGGTTCTTTTGAGGTGGTCTGGAGTTTTAACCTGACTCTGAAGTACCTGACTCTGAAGTGGAGTTCTAACCTCATTCTTTATGAAGTTTAACCTGACTCTCTGAAGCCAACCTGACTCTGAATTACCTGACTCTAAAGTACCTGAAATTTTAACCTACTCTGAAATATTCCCAAACTGAACTAGAAAGAAAACAATGCCGTGGTCTTTTTGCTGGCCCCCAGCGGATACACCACGAGGGTGCTCATAAACAGCCCCACAGAGATGCCCACCGCGACCTGGGTCATGGACCCGCCAAACTGGGACACGCTGGTTGTGTCGACCGCGCTGCCGTTGCCCGCCTTTGTGACAATCGAGTTTGCCAGGTTGACGCCCGAGATGAGCGCGCCCTGCGCCGCGACACCGCCGGGCACAATCACCAGCACGCCGGGGACCATCGTGGTGAAGGCGAGGCCGTGCCCCAGGCGCGACCACAGGTTGCCCAGGATGCCGATCGTGAGGGCGCCGATGGTGCTGGTGAAGATGGACGTGTTGGAGACATTGTACTGGAGCAGGGCGAGCACCGTGTAGCCGGCGCAGGCGACAATGACCATGACCGGCAGCTGCCTGGGCCCCGCCTGGGAGCAGAGCGCGAGACACAGGGCGCTCAGCGGCACAAACAAAATCTTCCACTTGGGGTCGACGAGCCCCGGGCAAGTGAGGTCGCTCGAGGCGTTGTGGTCCATCCACCCATAGATGGCGCTGCCGAGGGTAATGCCAAATGTCAGAAACATTGAATAAATAATCGCGTAAAACATGCGCACGCTGCCGCTCACGAGGCTCTTGGCCTGCATCTCCAGGGCGCCGGTCAGGATGATGTACCCCGGCAGAATCATCGAGATGGAGCCCTGCACGATGGCGCCAAAGCAAAAGACGTGCTTGCCGTTGCGGGTGATGCTCGAGATGGCCCTGCCCAAGAAGCTCACCAGGATGCACGACGAGATCTCAAACACATTGGCGTAGAGCGCGCTGCGCGGGGCGGCCCACATTTGCAGAAAGCCCACTATAAACGCGAGGCCAATGATGATGGGCAGCTCCTTCCAGCCGCCGCCAAATGCAAACACCCCGATGAACCCGCTGCCCAGGGCAAAAAACAGGATCAGCATCCACTTGGGGTACGGGTTCTTGCCTGCGAGCAGCTCGTCGAGGCGGGTGGCCGCCTGCTCGAGATTCTTGTGCCCGTGCACCACGTCCTTGTAGATGAGGAACGACTCGTGCAGCTTGTGGAGGTTGAGCCCCTGCGCGACGCGGATGATGTTTGTCTCGCTCGTGTGGGTTGTCGAGTCGCCAAACGTCACCACGCAGCACCCAGGAAAGTACATGAACGCGGCGTCCACCTCAAATGTCGACGCCGTTTGGTAGAGAAACTCCTCGAGCCGGTGGCTGGGCGCCCCGTACAGCATAAGCGCGCGCGCAAACCGTAGCAGGAACCGCTGCCGCTGCAAAATGTCGGCGATGTGGATGGCGATCTGGCGCTGGCGCGCCTCGTACTTGCGGCGCATCGCCTTGCGCTCGCGCGCCCGCTTATCGTTCTCGATCGCGTCGCCGGCAACGGTGTTGAGGCTCGCCAGCGCAAGGTGGCCCAGGCCCTTGTGCGGGGCAAAGCTCTTGTCCTTGTGGTGCTCGTGGTAGTCGTGCGCCGAGGAGCTGCGGAAAAAGACCGGCCGCTCCATTAGCTTCTTGGCGCCCTTTTCGATTTTCGTCAGGTGTGGCGCCAAAAAGTTGGGCGAGTGGTGCGGCCGCAGCTTGGGGGTGCTCCCGCCGTGCGAGGGCGTGGGCGACAGCAGCGGCGTGTTGCTCGCGGACGTGCGCGGCGTCTGCACTGCGGTCGTTGACGCCGTGGTGCTTTGGGGCTTGCCATTGTACAGTTTGAGCAGGCTGCTGAGGATGCCCGAGTTGCCCTTGTTGTTGAGGTAGTCGTCCTCGACGTCGCCCTCCTGGTACTCGGGCACCTGCACGCCAGTCTCGAGCTGCTCGGCCTTGGAAAAGTGCTGCTGCTGCTCGGGCTCCTCCTCAATGTCGTCTTGGTCGGGCTCGTGCATGCCCCACTTGAGGTGCTGCTCAATCAGGTCGTCGGCCTCTTGCTTTGCGCGGTCCTCGGCGGAAATAGTGTTTTGGCTTGAAGAGTGCGTCTTGTGGGAGGCCATTGACCCTCTGCGAAAGTTGACCCTTTTAGGGGGGGCGGCGGCGCTGCCGGTGGTGGTGCTGGCATGGTCAGGAGCCCTACCAGTGGAGCTGGTCGCAGCAGTATCGCTATCATTAGCCGCCTGGAGCCTCCTCTGGTGCGCCCGCTGCTGCTCCTGGCGATACAATTCCAGCTTTTCATTCACCTCCGAGGTGAACCCGTCGTCGTCCTCGACCAGCAGGTTCGGCAGGCTCTGGATCCGCTGGCGGTACCTTTCGTCGAGCTCGTCGCGCAATTGGGCCTCGTCGATGCGCGCGCTCGGCATGAGCCCGCCCGCGAGCGACTCGGGGCCAATCATGCCTCCCGAGCCCGCGTTAAAGATGGCGTGGGCGGTTTGCGAGCCCTGCGCGACGCCTGTGCGAGTTATTCCCGCGTCGGGGTCGCCATCGTCGTCGCCAGGCTTGTGGGAACCGGTTGAGTGCGACCGGTTTCTGGCCATCAGTCAGAAGGCAAACGCGGGGGAAGCATGTTTTTTTAAAGCGGGTTGTTTGGGCTCATTTGGGGCTCAATGAGGCCTATAAACCCGCCTTGGCGCGTACCGCCGGCGACTGCTCCACGGCGAGAATCTCGGCAACCGCGGGCGTCGCGAGCTGCTCGAGGGTGGCCGCGGCGCTCGCCCAGGCCTGGCGAACCAGTTCCGACGGGTCGCGGCCGCACTCTGCGCAGCAGCGGCTCCAGACGCCGCCGTCAAATAGCCGGCCTTTAAGCGCCGCGAGGCCCTCGCACAGGGCCTGCTTGGTCTTCCACGTGTCGTACATGGCGTCAAATGGGAGCTGCGCGGGGTGTTCTTGGCGGTAGGCGTCGACGGCCGCCTTGAACAGCGTTATTTTGGACTCGGCCGGCTCGGCCTCAATCAGGGCGCCCAGGCGGCTGTAAAACAGTTGGTAGATTTCAGTAGAGAACTGGTGCTGGAGAAGTATCACAATGCTGGGGATAATTGCCACCACGTATTCGGTGTTGTTGCGTTGCAGTTCGTTTAGTGCACGTTGGTGGATGGTGGGCACTAGCTCGGGCTGCTCGCGCTCGAGCCACTGCGAAGACTCACACAATGCTCTAAACAACAACTCCTTGCCCGGCCAGGTACGCCCCTGCAGCGCCGCCAGAATCGGCTGCGGGTCGCCTGGCGCATGCTCGAGGGCGCCCGCCAGCGCGCGCGCGGCGGCCTTGCGGATGTTCCACGATGCGCTCTGCAAACGAGGCAGCGCCATGTCGACGATTTCGCGCGCATACAACCGCACGCTCTCTGAGCCGGTGTTTTCAAACCACACGCCCTCAAACGCCGCGGCCACCGGCGGCGACCCGTCGGTGCGGCCAATATAGCTGAGCGGCAGCACCAGGGCGCTCAGTGCGCTAAACCGATCGCTCGCGTGCTTGGACAGCGCGCCAAGGAACTGGGCGGCCACGAGGCGCGCGGCGTCCTCGCCCTCAAAGTAGACGCCGGCAACGTGCTCGACGAGCTGCAGGCTGTGGGGCAGGTCGCTGAGGCGCGCCAGGTACGCGAGCGCCGCCGCATACGACTGCGCGACCGCCGGGTTGCGGTTGCTCAGCTGCTTGAGACATGCCTTGACGAGCGCCGCCGGGTCGCCGGTGGGGAAGCGCATGCACATGGCCACTACGGCGGCCGATGCGCCAATTTCGCTGGGGAGCCCTACCACGCGCTGCACGACCGCGGGCCACTCGGCGAGGGCCGCGTTGAGCTCGTCGCCGCTGAGGGCCTCGATCATGCGCTGCACCGTGTCGCTGATGGGCGACGTGCGCACTCCCTGCAGGCGGGCGTCATCGACCTGCTCATTTTGCACGCCATAGTTTTGCGAGTTGAGCGCAATATAGTTGAGCGCCTGCGGCTCGAGGTCCGACAGCAGCAGCACAAACTGCTGCATCATGGACAGCCTGAGCGGGCGCACCTTTGGGGAGGGGCTCTTTGCGATCTTGAGTAGCGCGTCGAGTGCAAATGCGCGCACCTCCTCGCTGTCGCTGTGCACGCCGCGCGTCGAAAACAAAAACGGCACTAGCACCTGCAGCAGCTCTGAGGTGCCGCGCGCGTCGGCGTCGAGGCGGCGCACAAGAGACGCCACGAGCGCGCGCGTCAGCCCAAACCCGGCCGCGCGCACGCTGTCCTTGATGTCGTCGACAGTGCGGAACGCCGTGGTCCAGAGCGGCTCCGCGTGGGGCTCGAGCCGCGCCCAGTCGGTTGTTTCGACCAGGCTGGCAAACGCCGACGCCGACGCCTGGCGCACGCGCCACTCGTAGCTTTGGGCGCCGCTAAACAGCTCGGCGACAATCTCGTCAAAGTGCTGCGCGATCGCCGCCTGGCGGTCCTTGACAATGGCGTCCCAGATGCTCTTCATGGTCGCCTGCACCTGCTTGTTTGCGTCAAACTGGTACCGAAACAGCTTGGGCACCAGGTGGCCGAGCTCGAGCTCGAGGTCGGCCTTGGCCATGATGGACTCGAGGCCAAACGCCGCGCCGCGCTTGGTCGCCCAGATCTGCGAGGTCGACGCCAGGCTCATAAACTTGTACACGAGCGACGCGTCGCCCACCTCGTTGGCCAGGTTGAGCACGTCCTTGTAGGTGGACACGCTGCCGCTACCGCTGCCGGTGCCGGTGGGCAGGGCACCGGGCTCAAACAGCTGCGTCTCCTCAGAGATGCGACCGCGCTGCAGTGGCTTGTGCTCGCCGGTAAACAGCTGCACGAGCTCCCTGACCATATCTTTGGAGGGGTTTTGCTCGTAGAGGATGCCGAGCCCTTGGGAGGCGCACTCTTGGGAGATTTCGTCGGCGTCACTCAGAAACAGCAGGAACGCGCGCTGGATGTCGCTTGCGTGGTTGCGCACGTCGCAGTACCGGCACAGGCACAGCAGGCGCACGCACGCGTAGCGTCGGATGATGGGGCTAGCTTTTGTTTGGGCAAAGACAATTTTGAGGGTGTGTATGAGGGTAGAGGTACCTGGGGTGCGCTGGGTGCCCGGGGTGGGACTACCCTCTAACAGCTTGGAGTCCCACCCAGATACACACATTGCAAGCGCCTCACCATTAGCCAGCAAATAGTCGATATTCTTGGAGTTTTGGCTCACCGCTAGCAGCTTGTCGATAAACGGCAGAGGGTCCGCCCACAGACTGAGTGCGCCGAGAAGCAGCATCTGCGGCTCAGATGTGCCAATGTCCAGCAGCGCCAACGGATCAGGGACGGCGCCAGCAAGCGCCAGCTGGTAGAGGGCCTCCCACAGCTTGGCGTCGAGGCAGTACTGGTAGAGCCCAGAGGGCCGCACGCCGCGCTCCTTGCACAGGTACGCAAACAAGAGCGCGCTTGACGGGGTGTGGGCGAAATCGAGGGCGCCGCCCTCTGGGTCTGGGTGCATCAGGGCCACCGACTCGGCCACCACCGCCGAGGGGGTTGGCGCGCCGAGCAGCGCATTCACGTATTGGGATTGTTGCAGCAGCAGCGCGCGCGGGGTGGTGCGCAGCAGCAGCGTCCACACCTGCACGCACTGCGGGTCGTCTGCGAGGAGGCCGTCCAGGGCGTAGGCAAAGATGGCGGTGCAGTCGTGGCGCGCGAGCTTTTGGCGCGCGGCGTCGTCGTGCTGGCACGTTGCCCAAAAGGCGCTCGGTGCGGCGCGGACGCCAGCCTCTGCGGCTGCACACTGAAATAGGAATGCAGCGACGGGCCCGCACGGCGTGGGGTCCAATGCCAGCATAGAGCTTAGCGCAGGGAACTTGGGGTTGGCAAAAGCAGACGGATCGGTGGCGCGACGGCCCTCGTCCTGTACGTCGCTGCGAGTGCCCAGCTGGGCCACGAGCGCCATCAAACGACTCGGCGCGTGCTCAAATGGAAATGCATAGGCCAGCTTGAGGCATGCGAGCTTGGTTGCGTCCCTCGAGCTCGCATAAAACACACGTACAAGCAGCTGCTGGAGCTCGGGCAGCTGCGACGCCTCGGGGTTTTTGAACGCGCTTAAAGCGGACTGGATCGACGCGACCAAAGACAGCGAGTCGCGCTCGAGCTTTTGCAGTAGAAACGACAGCAGCCGCAAGTCGTACTCGCACACCAGCATGCCGAGCGTCTCGTATCCCGAGCCTCGCAGGGCATCGCTGCCGCCGTAGGACGTTTCCAATGTGTACAAGTAGTCATGCAGGACCGTGCACAGCTGTTTTTTGGTGGCCGCGTCAATACCGGGCGCGCGGTTGCGGAGTAGCGCCAGCGCCGCCTGGGCCCACTGCTGGTCGGTAAACGCGGCGCGGCAGACCTCCACAAGCGCCAAGGGCGCGTCGCTGCGGGCGTACAGCTCGAGGATCTTGACGCAGAGGCTCGGCTTGGCGGGTGCTCGCGTGCGCGACGGCACCAGCAGGTCCGCCAGCTGCGGCGGGGGGGAGTCCTTGCCAAAGCTCTTGAAAAGCTGCTTTGCTGGGCCGTAAACCTCCGAGAGCCGGTCGTGCTGGGCCACAACCAGCGCACAATACAAGAGCGGCTTGTTTTCGACCAATTCGAGCCACTGCACCAGCTTGGCCTTGGAGGCGCTAAGTTTGGCCTCTGTGAGATCCACCGCAAGAAACCGGTGCTCTTCAAGAGTCAGGCCGGGGCTCTGGCCCTGCTTGAGGTCCATGAGGAGCAGGTTGGTGGTCCATTTCAATAAAAACTCCTCGTCGGCGGGCGCGGCTCTTGCGGGCGCGCTGGTGGCCAGCGCGGTCAAAAAGTAGCTGAATTGCAGCGACGCGATTTCCTGGGGCTGCGCGGAAATCCTGCCGAGCAGCCGTGGCGCAAGGTTCGAGCCGGGGAGGCCGCGCTTGACGTACGACAGGTTGACGCGCTTGACGAGCGGCGGCAGCGGTTCGGCGAGCTGCGCGAGCAGTTTGTCGAGAGGGACCCCCTCCAGGCGCGGGTTGACCCCCTGGAGCACCCGTAAAACGGCGGACCGCACCTCGTGCCGCGGGCTCGCCAGCTTGAGCAGCAGCGGGCACAGGTACAGGTCAATGGCCTGGGCGAACCGCGCCGGGTCGTCCACAATGAGCAGCTTGAGCTCCACCTGTCGGACCAGTTCGAGTTCGTCCATTACGAAGCGCGCGCGCGGGATGAATGCCGTTTTAACAAAGCTCTCGCAGGAGCTGCTGATGGCGATCGAGCAGACGCGCGAGGCGCAGGCGGCCGCGGCGCGGGTAGTGGAGCATATCCGCCAGGAGGGCGTGCCCGATCTCGACGCGCCCGACGAGCACGACCTGGACGACGTGTACCGCGGGTACGACCTGCAGAGCCAGATCCAGCAGCTGCGCAGCACCCAGCAGGACGCGCTCGAGCTGGTCAACGAGATTGTGGGGGTTGTGCTGTTTGCGCGGCAGCGCGTCGAGTCGGCGCTGCGGGACGAGGCGGCCGCGCACAGGGAGGTTGTCGAGGGTTATGAGCAGCAAATGGACGAGCTACACGAGCGTTGCGCGTTGATCCAGCGCCGCAAGCAGGCCTTGGTGCTACGGCTGCAAGAGAGGCGCGACGTGCTCCAGAAGGTGCTCAGGCTACAAGCTACAGGTATCTAACTAGGGCGTTTGCGCGTTGCTCCAAGAGGGGCATATTTTCGCGAATGGGTCCAAGGGAATCGAGCTTCAGCTCCACAAAAATCAACTCCTCGACGTCCCCCGCCTCGGCCAAAACTTCCCCCCACGGAGACACCACAAGCGAGTGCCCGTAGCTCTGGCGGCGGCCCTCGGCGTCGTGCTGCCCGCACTGCGCCGCGCTCACCACAAAACTCTGCGTGTCGATGGCCCGCGCGCGGTTGAGCGCGTGCCAGTGGGCAACGCCGGTCTTGACCGTGAACGCCGACGGAAACACCAGCAGCTCGGCGCCGTGCCGCCGCAGGTACTCGGCGTGCTCGGGGAACCGGATGTCGTAGCAGATCCCGGGGCCCAGGACGCCCGCGGGCGTAGCGAACGGTACCGGCAGCTCGGCGCCGGGCTCGACGCTGCGGCTCTCGCGCAGGATCGGGCCATTGGCGACGTCCACGTCAAACAGGTGCACCTTTTGGTATCTCTGCTCGATCTCGCCCTTTGGATTGAGCCACAGCAAGGTGTTTTTGACCCGGGTGCTCTCCCCGCTCTCCCCCGCCGGCTCGTGGACCCCAACGCTCACATACAACCCGCTCGTCTGCCTGAGAGCGCCCCGGATCGCCCGCACAAACGGCGACTCGTCAACCCCCACCGCAAGCGCCACCGTCTCCTCGGGCGACCCGGCAATGTAGTCGGCCGCCTCGGGCAGAAACAGCACCTTGGCGTGCCTGGCCGCTGCGGCAAGCACGTACTCGGCGGCCTTTTGCCCATTGCGCGCGAGCGAGTTGGTGCTACACAGCTGCCCAACTGCAATCATATTACTACATCACATCACCCCCGGAAGGATGGAACCCCGTACTGTCGACCTCAAGGACCGCAGGGCCACGCTCTACCCCGTCGAGGACCCGTCCACAATCAATGCGACACTGTGGCAAAAGATGTTTGATCTCATGAACCACGAGATTGCAAAGGGCGACACATACCCACGCGAGGAGCTGTTTGACACGCTCGAGGAGTTTAAAGAATACTGGGGCTCGCATTTTGTGGCCGTTTTCGTCGAGGGTACCGCCCCGCTGGCCGAGTCGACCGACCTGATTGGCACCTTTTACGTGCGCCCCAACTATATCGGCCGCTGCGCGCACGTCTGCAACGCGGGGTTTCTGGTGAACCCAGACAAGCGGGGGATTGGTGCGGGCAAGCTGCTGGGCAAGCAGTACCTCGAGTGGGCGCCGCAGCTCGGGTACGAGTACAGCGTGTTTAATCTGGTGTTTGTTACCAACCCCGCGAGCATCCGGATCTGGGACGGGCTTGGGTTTGACCGGATCGGGTTGATCAAGGGGGCTGGGCGGCTGCGGGGGCACTCTGAGCGGGTGGATGCCATTATGTTTGGCAAGAGTTTGTGATTCAGAAGCGGAAAAAATAAATAAAAGAACAGAGGTTGAGGTGTTTTATGTGTATTTGGCAAGAGTTTGTGAGGGTCATTGATGAGCAAGTGTCCCAGCACAATAATGTGTCCCAACACAAGTGCACAAGTTTAGCAAAGTCCACCATAAATCCATAAATCCACCAGGATACATTCTAGTAACTACTACATCAATTAGCCAATGCCGTCTCTACAGCTTGCAATACATCGTCGCAAATAAACGTCGGACTCGTCACCATCGCATCACTATCCTGGTACACCCCCGTGCGCACAAGACACGACTCCCACCCGTAATCATTGGCCCCCCGAATATCACTGTACTGGTTGTCCCCTACCATGTACACGCTCTCGAGCTTCTCGGGAGTCCAGCTCTGCAGCAGCCGGTTGGCATAGTCGTAGGTGAGCTTGGTCGGCTTGCCAATCACCGTCTTTTGCAGCGGGTTCCCCGTGAGATCGCTCCACAGAGCGTCCATCGCCGAGATGAGCGTTCCCTGGCCGAACCGCGGCAGCGAGTAGTCGGCCACCCACTCCATATCGCCGTTGGAGAAAAAGATCGGCACCGCCTGGTTGGGCACGCTCGCACGGGTCCCCAGCACGCCCCCGTCGCTCCGCAGCAGGTCCACCATCAGCTGCAGGTCCGTGGTGGCGTCGCGAGAGTCGTGAAACACAAAGATCCCGTCAAACGGCTTGCCCGGGTTCACGAGCGGCCGCGCCCCCACAAACGTCGACGTAAACGACGGGAACGGTGTAATGTCCGGATGCGCCTGCACAATGTCCATGGGAATCACCACGTCGCGAAAGCCGTATTGCTCGGCAGCCACCCTGCACTTGTCCGAGTCGCCGCCAACCACCAGCACGCGATCGAAATCCTTGGCCATGTCGCGGAACGGGGTGTGGCTCTGCAAAAATTGGTCGCGGTGGATGGGCAATTGGAGCTTATCGGTGAGGTTGGCCACGCGGCGTTCCTCGGTCATTCCGCCGCCGTTGGTGAGCAAAATCCACGGAACCTTGTGCTTGTTGAGCAGTTGCAGTGCGGGTTTGGCTGCGGCGAGCGCTTTTCCGCCTCGAATGAGCACCCCGTCAATGTCAAACACAAATGCTTTCATGGGGGTTGAGGAATTACAAGAGATGATGAATTAAAGAGATTGGAGATGAATTCAAGAGATTGTAAACAAACTAGAAGAAATTAAAGATAAAACTTGTACAGACTAAAAACAAAACAAACCGCCAAAAAGCTAATCACTCATCATGCTCAGCGAACTTTTGGCAGTCGCCCAGCTCAAGCTCAGAGCTCCCCTGCACAAGCGTGGCTCCGAGTCCGCGGACCTGCAAAAATGCTGGGAGTTCCTCCGCCTCACCAGCCGCAGCTTCGCCGCAGTTATCGAGCAGCTGCACCCCGAGCTGCGCGACGCGATGATGCTGTTTTATCTCATCCTGCGCGCGCTCGACACCGTCGAGGACGACATGGGCCTCGACAACGCCGTCAAGCTGCCCCTGCTGCGCGATTTCCGCTCAAAGCTCAAGTCCAAGGACTGGACCTTTGACCAGAGCAGCGAATCCGAAAAGGACCGCATCGTCCTGATCCAATTCGACTATATTCTGCGCGAGTTCCACCGTCTCAAGCCCGTGTACCAGGATATCATCGCAGACATCACCCACAAGATGGGCAACGGCATGGCCGACTACATCGACCTCGAGAGCCAGAAAAATTACGACGGCGTCAAGACAATCAAGGACTATGACCTCTACTGCCACTATGTTGCCGGGATTGTCGGCGAGGGCTGCACGCGAATGGCCATTGCCGCCAACTTCTCCACCGAGGTGCTAAACCAAAACCCCGAGCTGTACGAGTCCATGGGGCTGTTTTTGCAAAAGACAAACATCATCAGGGACTACAGGGAGGACCAGGACGACGGCCGCAGCTTTTGGCCGCGCGAGGTGTGGCACAAGTACGCCGCCAAGCTTAGCGACTTTAAGGACCCCGCCAACCACGCCGCGGGCCTGGCATGCATCAGTGACCTGAGTCTGCTGAGCCTCGGCCACGTCTGCGACGTGCTCAAGTACCTGGCAAACGTCACCGATGACTCGTACTTTCGGTTCTGCGCCATCCCCCAGGTGATGTCGATCGCGACCCTAGAGCTCGTGTTCCAGAACCCGCTCGTGTTTGAGAAAAACGTCAAGATCCGCAAGAGCCTTGCTTGCAAGCTCATTGTTGACTCGACAAACATGCACAATGTCTACAGCATCTTCCGTGAGTACGTGCGCAAGATCCACCTGCGCAACAAGCCTACAGACCCCAACTTTTTGGCGATCGAGACCAAATGCGGCGAGATCGAGCGCTATATTATCGCCAACGACAAGGACTGCCCCGAGTACTGGGCGCTGCAGCGCTCGCTCAAGCCCAAGCCCCGTGAGATGGGCAACGAGGGCACCCTCGTGCTGGTGGTGGCTCTGGTCTCGGTGCTGTTGTGTGGTGGGTTCATGGGCTTGGTTGCGTGGCTCATGGGCGCCGAGTTTGTTGGCCCCCAAGAGTTCAAGGACGAGATCACTCGGTTTGTTGACTTTTTCTTTAGGAGCTAGATTAAAATATCTTTGAGTAAATAGAGGGACCCGCAAACGACGGCGTTGCTGCGCGTTTCGAGCCCGTCGGTAACGTTTGCAACCATTTCGACCTTGGCGGTGAGGGTGCGGGCGACCTGGGCCACTGCCTCGGCGCTCTGGGCCTCGATCCAGGGCATTCCCTGGACAGGTCCAAACGACGTGCATACGACCGAGTCCTGCGGCCGCACTAGCAGCGGCAGGATCGCGTCGCACGGCTTGGAAAAGGCCACCACCCAGGTGATGGGTCCGTCAAAGGTCGCGTGGGCAAACTTGGCCAGCTCGGTGGCGGCACCAACGTTATGCGCACCATCAACTAGAACCTTTGTGGACTTGTACTGCACCCACTCCAGCCGCCCGCGCCACTTTGTTTGCCGTAGACCGGCCGCTATTATCTGTGGGGGTATACCGGCCTCTATGGCGATACGAGCGGCCACGGCAGCGTTTTGGACCTGGAACGAGCCCAGTAGCAGCTCGCTTGCGTCTATTAGTCCGTCCAAACTCGCAGGAAGCCCATCTACAAAGCTGAGGGGGGCACTCAGGTCCTTGGCACAGGCGGTGATCACCTGCTTGGCCTCTGGGCTGTTTGTGGCATCTGCAACGCACGGTACGCCGTATTTGAGGATACCGGCCTTTTGCTTTGCGATTTCGGTCAGACTGGTGCCGAGAAAGAGCTCGTGGTCGAGCGAAATCTTTGTGATGCCAGTACACAGCACGTTTGACGGGCTCAGGACATTAGTAGCGTCCAGCAGCCCGCCCAGCCCGACCTCAACCACCGCATACTTGACCTGGTGGCGCCTAAACACCTCTAACGCGATCGCGGTCTGGGTCTCAAACTCGGTTGCTCCAATGTGGTGCCGCTGGTCGATCTGGCGCACGTAGTTGCCGACCTCGAGGTACTTTTCCATGGCAATTGGCTCATCGTTGATGCATATACAGTCGTTTTCGGTGATGAGATGGGGCGAGGTGAATTTTCCAGTTGGGGTGCCGTTTGCGGCAAAGATCGACGAGAGGTACGAGACGACGCTTCCTTTTCCGTTTGTTCCTGCAATGTGGAATGCCTTGAAGTAATTTTGCGGCGAGCCCAGGGCATTGAGCAAGGCGTAGGATCGAGCGAGCCCGAGGTCGATCATGACAAAATGATCAAGATCTCATCCGTTTAATATTGATTCCAATATCTCCCAATATCTCCCAATATCTCCAAATATCTCCCATTATCTCTCTCCCACCGTCCATGCCTGACACACGGTTCGACGACCCCCAGCACCTGGTGGCAGTGGCGCTAATCGAACTCTACGCGCGAGGACTCGTGCCGCAGAGCCTCACAGTGCAGACAATGAGCGTCGTGGTCGAGCTCGTGCGCGAGGTTGACGACCAGCGCCTGCAGCCGGCGTGGCTGGCCAAAAACATCCACAGGCTCGACCCGCTGGTGATTCGCCTGGCCAAATCCCTGCTCCTCGAGCTCCTCGACTTTGATTTTTTCAATTTGTTCGCCTCCAACTGCATCACCCAGTTCACGCCGGGCCTGTGCACCTACCAGCGGCCCATGGACGCCAACTCGCTGCTGGGCGGCTTCTTTCTGGATGTGCTGAATAGTTACTTGCAGTCGGACTTTGATGTGCGCATGGTGGTGTGGCGCGGCCTGTGCGAGTACATTGCAACCTTTGGCAACCCGCCCAGAGAGGATGCATCCTCTGTGGCCGTTGACGCCGCCCCCGCTGGACCTCTGCAGGTCCGCAAAGAAATCAATCAGCTCGTCAATGCAAACAACGTCCACAGCGCAGTCGATCTGGCCCACAAATACGCAGACATGAACTCGGCCACCGTCAACCCAATTGCCGCAGAGCTCTACATTCTGTGTGACGCAAAGCACCCTCACGATGCATTCTTGCTCGCCGAGAGCGCGCTCACGGACGCGCGCTCCTCGGGCGACCCGGAGCAGCTCTACAACTGCGTCATAGCCGTGTGCAACCTGATGATTGAGTACCCCGAGTTGGTGCCGGCCGGTTTCGTGAGCACCGCGGAGGAGCTGCTCTTGTTTTTGCAAAACGCCCCGTCCGC
Source organism: Wickerhamiella parazyma (assembly GCA_030562575.1). Classification (NCBI taxonomy): domain Eukaryota; kingdom Fungi; phylum Ascomycota; class Dipodascomycetes; order Dipodascales; family Trichomonascaceae; genus Wickerhamiella; species Wickerhamiella parazyma. Next base: position 140,007 of record JAKTZS010000015.1, read on the forward strand.
ATGCACGCTCAGGGTGCTTGCACTTGAGATGCAGCACCTCGTGCAGCAGGGCGCTCCGCTTGAGACCCTCACCGAGAAGCTGGCCGCACTCCTGGCAGCGGCAACCACCAGCAGTGACATGGAGCAGCATCTCGCCGAGTTTCACCACTTTTCGTACCTCGTGTGGTCCAGCTTTGGCAAGACGGAGCTGGCCCAGGTCCACCTCGATATGGCGTCGAACGAGTCCCCAGACTCGTTTATGCTGCTAGTTAGAGAGGCAATGTATGGCAACATTGATGCAATGGCGTCCAAGCTCGCGCAACAAGAGCCAAAGAACCGCCTCCACTGGCAGCACTTTAAACTGGCGCGGCTCGTGCTGCGGGTCCTCAAACTCACACAACGGGAAAAGTTCTCGGCCGCTTTGGAGGTGCTAAAGGTCATTTACAAGCTGCCTATGGAGCTATCGTGCCACTGGACGTTCCTCATCAAGAGCGCCCACATCCAGCTATTGCTGGCGCAGCAAAAGGTCCAGGAGGTATTGGAGATGTCCCAAGATGAGTCCTGGCAGCACTCGCCTATTTATCGCCAGTACATGCTTGTTTATTCCGCGCGGGCGCTGTGCGAGTCCACGCAAAAGATCCGGCGGCTCGAGGCGCTCAATCTCGCGCGGCAGTGCCTCGGCTGCAACTGCGCCCCGCTTGTTGTTGAGGCCATGCTCGTCGAGGCCACCGCGCTGTCCATGGGCAGCCGCTCAGAAGTCGAGCAGGCGCTCCTCAAGTGCGCGCAGCTGGTGCCGCTCACCCGCAGCCTCAAATCGCAGCGTCTGTACCTGGACGCGCAGATTTTGCATACAGCGTGCCTGCTCCAGCTCAAGCAAGTGGACGACGCGGTCCGGCTGTTCAACCAGACGCAGCTCGAGTCGAACCGCGAGCCCACGCTGGCGCACGCCCGCCAGCTGCACGAGATACGCCAGGAGCTCCACCGGAGAAACGTCTCGGGGGTTGTCGAGCCCGTCCTGGACCCGCTCAAGGAGGCGCCCGTCCCGAGCGACCTGAAACGCAAATTGGGGTTCATGTGGGACCACCGCCCGCACAAGCGCCGGTCGTTTTTTGGCTAAATTTTTTTATTTATTGCTACTAAGAAAAGCCCTCTTCAAAGTAGTCGATCGGCTCGGTCGACACGCCAATGCACGCGGCAACGGCCTCGCGCGTCGTGTCGAGAAACTGCGGCGGCCCACAGGCGCACACCGCCGCCGCGCCGCGCGCCCCGCCGAGGATCGTGGTCAAAAGGCCCTCGATGGGCGGGCGGCCGTACTGAATGTACTCCTCGAGGCTGGCCTTGCCGTTCTCGTCGACATCCTCCTCGTCGCTCAGCGAGGTCACATAGATGCGAATGTCGGCCCCGTCAAAATCGTCAACTAGGGCCTGAAGGTGCTCTCTAAATGCATTGAGGTGCTCTTGCGACTTGACCGTCCAGATCAGCGCCAGCTCCTGGCACTGTGAGCGGCATGACGCGGCATAGGCGTACAGGGCTGTGATGCCCACGCCGCCCGCCAAAAACACCAGCTGGCGGTAGTTGCTCAAATTGCGGCCATTGCCATACGGGCCCTCGACCAAAACTCTGCACGCCCAAGGCTCTGTCTCGATCTGCGCCAGGATGGTGCCAGTGATGCCGCGCTTGCCCTTGATCATGAGGTTGAGGCTATCGTCGGAGCGGCTCATTACGCTAAATGGATGGGTCTGCCAAAACGAGCCCAGCGTCAAGACTCGCAAGTAGATAAACTGGCCTCCCACGATCCGCAGCTTGGTATTTTTGATTTTTATTTTGAACACGTCTCCCGCCACCAGCGAAAACTCGGCATGCTGGATCCCACCAGCCCACACCACCTTGTACACTCTAAAGGCGTATTCCATCACGTATAGTGCTACGCTGGCATAGCACGGCTCTCGCCAGCCATAGTCGCTCACATGAACGCAAAGCCCGGTCAAGACAAGAAAAAAAAACAGCTGGTGCAGAGCCAAAAAGGTTTCAAAAGCACGCCGCCTCAGTGTGCTGCTTGTAAAGGCAACCATCAAGACCATCATGTACAGGGCCGTGTTGCCCGCGGACCAGTTGAAGACGTTGCGCCACTTCCACAGGGCGATATTTTCGCGCACGCTGTACCAGGTCAGGAGGATTCCATGCAGGAGCCCGTCAATGACCATCACCCGCGCGCACCAGCGGTGGTACAACTGAAACGTGCTGTGGTTCCACCCAGTAAAAACAATTAGCGGGTTGTTGCGGCAGGCAAATAAAATAGTGACTGGAAGAAGGTATAGCGCCATGATGCCCGAGCGGTTGGCCAGGTAGCGGGCGACCTTGTGCGAGTTCTCGACAAACACCAGCGGGCGCGGCGAGTCGATATCCCACCGCACAAGCATAAACACAGCATTGAGCACCAAAAACCCAACAACAATGAGGCCGTGGCCGCGAGTAGGCAGGTTGAGCTTTATAAAGGCGAGCTTGTGTGGGGCGATATGCTTGCCGGCAACAGTCGGCACCGTGACGAGGCTCCTGAACTTGTTTGTGAGCCGCTTGCCAAAAAGCGTATCGAGATAGTGGCGGTCGGCGAGTTTCCAAATATTGAGTGTAGTTGCAATGCATATAATGCACGCCCAAAACACAATCAGCGAGACGCCGAATTTGCGTCCGAGCTCGTACTGCTCTGTGGTGGTGTGCGCGGCGGTGATTTGCTCATTAAAGAGGGGCGCAGAGACGTGGACGGGGGCATAACGCTGCTCCTGCTCAATGACTATTTCGTGGGCATGTGCGAGAAGTGTTTGTTTCATGGTGTCGACTGGGATGGTAGTGTTGCCCCAATAATAGCACTGGTCGTGGACATACTGGTAGGCCGCGGTTATCTTTGGGGCGCAGGTGCCGTAGGCATTGATGCAGTTGTAGACTGTAACGAGGAAATTTGAGTCTGCGCAGCGGCCGTTGTAAGGGAGCTCCACGGGGTGGCCAAAGTTGTAGTCGAAAGCCGCGTTCCAGCAGGCAAAGCCGAGCTCTGATTTGAGTCCGACCTTTTGGGCGGCGCAGCCTGCGATTACCCAGATGGCCAGCACGGGGAGCATGCATGGGTGGTACTGTGATGGAGTTTTATGGGGGTGCCACCACCCGATTGGGATGGTTGCAGGGGGATGGGGTGATGTCAATAGTCGGCAAGTAACGGATTAGACATTGGTTTAAAATGGAGCATTAGGATCGCCAGTATTAGGATCAGCCAGGACCAGCCAGTACTAGGATTAGCCGCACAAGCATCAGCCGCACAAGCATCATCAATAGCTACATAATTCCATATCAATTCACAGGCTTAATTATAGCCACCTACGATAAATGGCGCTGCACAACCCGCATAACATAGCTCGCTTATGCATCAGCGTGCAGCGTCACTGCATGCCGCTCCCCAGCCAATACAAACACAGCCTCACAGCCCCTCCGGCCCGCAAACCCACCCGCATTACATCCCGTGCGGTTCCGCGCCCGCAACGCCCACCCGCAGACACCACAGCCGCAAGGCCTCCAACACCCTACAACCCACCCCCACGTTACAGCATGGTGCTCCAACTCATCGACGAGCACAAGCAATTCGCGGACTGCACCGAGTTTTTCAAGCAGGAAAACATCTACAACAAGGGGCTCGGCTACCACCTGGTTGCGGTTTTCGGGTCGCAGAGCACCGGAAAGAGCACGCTGCTGAACGCGCTGTTCTCGACGAAATTCGGGACGATGGACCAGATGAGCCGCCAGCAAACAACAAAGGGCATCTGGATGGGCGTGGACCACCAGGGAAAGGAGCCTCTACTGGTGCTTGACGTCGAGGGCACCGACGGCAGAGAACGCGGCGAGGACCAGGATTTTGAGCGCAAGGCGGCGCTGTTTGCGCTTGCGAGCGCCGAGGTTTTGATTGTCAACATGTGGGAGCACCAGGTCGGGCTGTACCAGGGCGCAAACATGGGTCTGCTCAAGACGGTGTTTGAGGTGAACCTGGGGCTGTTCCAGTCGAGCGGCCAGGTCCCGCGCAGCCAGATCCTGTTTGTTATCCGCGACCATGTTGGTACGCCGCTCGAGAGCCTCAAGGCGACGCTGCTTGCCGACCTCAACAACCACTGGAGCGCCATTGTCAAGCCGGCCCATTTGGCGAGCAGCAAGCTAGGCGACTTTTTCGACGTAGACTTTTGCGCGCTGCCGCACAAGCTGCTGCAGGTGGAACAGTTCAACGAGCAGGTTGCGCAGCTGAGGCACCGGTTCGACGAGTTCAACCCGGCGTACCACCGCGCGATCCCCATTGACGGCTGGCCGCACTACTCTGAGCAGATCTGGGAGCAGATTGAGCAAAATAAGGACCTCGACCTGCCGACGCAGCAGATTTTGGTGGCCCGGTTCCGGTGCCAGGAGATCGCCGAGGCGGCCTGGCTGGCGTTCACGGCCTCGCTCGCGGCGTCGACCGAGAAGTTTGGCGGCAGCACGGTGATTGAGCAGTTTGGCGCGGTGCTGACGCCGATGCGCGCTGCCGCGCTCGAGGCGTACGACGCCGAGGCCGCCAAGTACAACCAGCAGGTGTATGGCGCGCAGCGGAGCGATCTGGTGGCGCGCCTCGACACGCTGCTGCTTGCGCACTTCAAGGCACAGCTGGAGGCGGCGGCGGCCGAGACGGTCGCGCGGTTCCGCCGCGAGGTCGAGGCGGCCACGGGCCCGTTTGCCGACGCCGTGGGCGAGGCGCGCACCGCTGCCGTCGCGGCGTTTTCCCGCATCGCCCAGGAGTCTGCGCTGGACGCCGACACCTACGTCTACCACCAGGACCTGGAGGAGTTTGAGCAGTCGCTGGACGCCGAGACGCAGGCGCTGCGGGCCGCGCGCCAGCACAAGATCGTGCAGCGACTGGGCAAGCGGGTGGCCAAGGAGCTCGGCGACACGGTGCCTGCGCAGTTCCGGCCGCCAACCGCCGAGTCGTGGCCGGGCGCGGTCAAGGCGCTGCACGCGGCGGTCGACCGCGTGTGCCAAGAGGACTTTGGGCTGGGCCCCGACGAGCACGGGCCCACCACGCGGGAGCTGATTGAGTTTGAGGCCTGGAAGGCGCTCGACGCGCAGGTGGCCGACCTCAGCCGCAGCGACGCACTGGTGACCCGGCTGCGGGACGTGTTTGACGACAAGTTCCAGTACGACGCCAACGGCACGCCGGTACTGTGGAAGAAGGGCGACGACATCGAGGGCGCGTACGCGCGCGCGCGCGACGCCGCGCTCGCGGTGCTGCCGCTGTTTGCCTCGGCGCCGCTGGCGGCCCCGGCGGCGCTCGAGCCGCTCTACGTGGCCAGCGACTATGAGGCGCCCGACTACCAGCGGCTGGTGTCTGCGTCGCGGCAGGAGCAGGTCAAGGCGCGCTTCCTCAAGGATGCAAATACCGCCTTTCTCAACGCCAAGCGCAGCGTGCAGCACACCGCCATGCAGGTACCTGTGTGGATGTGGGGCTTGCTGGTTGTGCTCGGGTGGAACGAGTTCCTGGCGGTGCTGCGCAACCCTCTACTCATTATGCTTCTTGTGGTGCTTGCGGGCGGGTTCTATGTCGTGTGGAGCCTGGGCATGACGACCCACGCTCTGAGCGTCGCGCAGGCCACCCTGCAGCAGGTGCAGCTAGTGGCCAAGCAGCGTATAAGGGAGTGGGCGGCCGAGCCTAAAGGCGAATCCAAAACCGAATCCAAAACCGAGCACAAATCCGAGCCCATACAACTAAACGAGCTATAAACTAACGAGCTATAACTTGCTGCCCTCACCCCCTGACAAACTGAGGAAATTAAACAGACTTGTTCGACTGCTGCGAGGGCCGAGGAGAATGGCAGACTACTGGAACTCAAACAAACCGGCGCTCGTGAGCGCCCTGCGCAGCATCAGGCAGCAAGCAACCACAATGGCCTCCACGGTGGCCACCCCGTCGCAGGAGCCGGTGGGGCCCGCGCACATGGTCATATACCCCACCTACTCGTACCAGAACGCGCAAAACAGCGTCTCGGTAACCGTTCGCGGATGGCTGTACTACGCGGGCGACCTCACGCGGCGCCGCAACAAGCTGCTTGTTGCCACCACCGAGCGGTTTGTTGGCGGGCAGTCCGAGGGCTCCGAGTTCAAGCAGCAGCTAATTGACATTGAGAGCAGCCGCCAGCTCTCGGCGACGAGCCTTGAGGCGCCGGCAAGCTCGCGCGTGCTGCGGCAGCGCATGGAGCCGTTTTTCCGCAAGTCGGTGCCGCTGGAGCCGGTCGACGTGGACATTTACGGTGCGCACGGCGAGTTTGAGCGGTTCGTCATTGACACGGACGCCGGCGGCCGCTTTGAGCACACATTCACCGTGGGGTTCCGGCCGCACACGATACGGGCAGAGGCGCGCGAGACGAGGGCCAAAATCACCCCCAGGTTCATTGGCAAGGCCGGTGTCTCGGTGATTAGCGACGTGGATGACACGGTGCGCCTCACGGGCATCCTCAACGGCAAGCGCGACACGCTGCGCAACGTGCTGGTCGCCAGCTACGACAAGGTCGCCCTCAAGGGCGTGGCCGAGTGGTACCAGCAGATGGAGGCGCGCGGCGCCAGCTTCCACTATGTGTCCAACTCGCCCTGGCAAATGTACGACACGGTGGAGGGGTTTCTCGAGAGCCAGCGGTTCCCCGCCGGGTCCATGCACCTCAAGCGGTACCAGGGCCTAATTGACGGCATTTTCGAGCCGGTGGTGCACCGCAAGGTCAAGAGCCTCGACCGCATCCTGAGCGACTTTCCCCAGCGCAAGTTCATTTTGGTTGGCGACGGCGGCGAGCTCGACCTCGAGACGTACGCGCTGCTGGCGCGCGAGTACCCCGACCAGGTGCTGGCTATTTATATTCGCGACTTGATCACGCCGCAATCCGAGTCGCTGGACGTCAAGGTGCCCGAGCTGGGCCAGGACCTGATTGACTTGGAGGCGCCGTATGTTGCTCCCAAGAGCACAAAGCCGGGCCGGCCGAACGCGCGGCGTTTCAACTCGCAGCAGTTGATAAAGGGCATCAAGGCGGTTGCGGCGCAACCGCTGTCGCCAAAGAAAAAGAAGGAGGGAACGACGCACGCGCGGCCCGCGCAGCCCCCACAACCCCCACAGCTGCCTCCACGCAATATACCGCGCCCACGCGAGACGCACCCTACTCATGGTGGCGTCGCCGGTGCTGTTTTTGGCGCGGCGAGCCGCCCCGGCGCGATCCACGAGATGGCCCACATGGCGCGCGAGCATTTCCAAGGCAGCAACCCCGGCCCTGGGTTTGTCTCTAGCTCGCAAGACTACAGCGAGTACGACCGCATTGACAAGGAGCGAAAACGCGTCGATAGCTGGAAGGCGCGCGTGATTGAAGCAAAGCGCAGCCTGCCGCCGGGCGTCGAGCTCAAGCTGTGGCGGCAGCCGGAGGAGGTCATGTCGGGGGCACTGCGCAAGATTGGTGCCGACCATGATTTGTTGTGAGTTGTGGGCCCATTGATCAACTGCTCCAGGCCCACATTGACCCACAATTTTAGCTATTTTTTCATTATTACATCAGCGTAAAAACATCAGCGTAAACATCAGCGTAAACATCAGCGTAAACATGGGCCTTTATCCGAGTCTCGACGGCTCGTCGCCCAAGCCCGCGTCCAAATTCACCACCGTCAAAGACAAGGTGCTCATGGAGATGAACGAGAGGGCGCGCAAGCAGCTCGAGGCGGCGCGGGCCGCCCCGGCCAACGCCAACCCGTTTAGCCTGGGCCAGCCGTCGGCGCCAAAGCAGCGGTTCGCCAGCGCGCACCGCAAGCAGTTTGCCAAAATGGAGTCGGTGGAGAGCCACCCGAGCGTCAAGGCGCGACGCTCGCAGGAGGAGAGCGCGGCGAAACGGCGACGCGCGATTGACAAGACTATACGGATTGAAAATGAGCCCAAAGCCAGGGTTGGTCAAAAGACTATGGTAAAGGTCCAAGCACCAGCGCCAGTACCAGCAAAAACGCCAGCACCAGCGCCAGCACCAGCAAAAACACTATCCCAACCTAAACCAATTGCAAAACTAGGAAGACCCTCCATCACCCCAAGACAACCCCACAAACCTCGCAACACTAATCCACGCGAGCCCACACCGGGACCCACTATTTCGACCGTCGCCCGGCCAACAAAGCCCTCAGCTTCCACCCACGCATCTACGCCTACACCAACGCCATTGCTCTCATTACCCTCGGCGCCAACTCACATTCCCTCGTACGCGCGCCCTACGCAGGCGACCATGAAACGCGAGGTGGCGCGCACGCGCCCGCCGGCCAGAATCAAGCAGCTGCTCGACACCCTGCCGAGTGCCCCGAAACGGGGCGCCCCGCGCTGAATTTGTGTGGGTGCCTGCTGGGGCGTGTATGCTGCTGCGCAACGCTCCCGTGACGCGCCTCGCCCCCGCGACACTCCTCCTCCTCCTCCTCCTCCCGCTGCTGCCGCTGCTGCTCCTCCTCTCCCCGAAATTTTCAGGGTTAGGGTGCAACCCGGCGAGCGCGCGCACATGCAACGCGGCAGAAAAAAACACAGACGCCCCTGCGCCCCGCGCCAACAGGGCAGCGCGCTGCGATAATTATGCCTGCCCCTGAGCACTATTCCTAGCGCCTCCCCCGCGCGCCCCCGGCGCGCCCCCCGTCGCGCGTCTCGGTGCACGATAACCCATTGTGCATGCCTGCCCTTACCCCAGACACCCAACTGACCAATCGCCATGGAGCCCGCCGAATGAAAAATCTGCCGCGTTGATTATCTAAAGCATACCTATATAAAGCACCCCAGGGTATTGATTTTTCAACATGTCTGAAAAAGCTGCCAAGGCCCAGTCCAACTTCATGGTCGACTTCCTTATGGGAGGTGTGTCCGCTGCCGTCTCCAAGACCGCCGCCGCCCCCATTGAGCGTGTCAAGCTCCTCATCCAGAACCAGGACGAGATGATCAAGCAGGGTCGTCTCTCCCACAAGTACTCTGGTATTGCCGACTGCTTCAAGCGCACCATGGCCGACGAGGGTCTGGTTTCTTTGTGGCGTGGTAACACCGCTAACGTGCTCCGTTACTTCCCCACTCAGGCCCTTAACTTTGCCTTCAAGGACAAGTTCAAGGCTATGTTCAAGGCCAAGAGCTCCGACTCTTACGCCGTCAAGTTCTCCAAGAACATCGCCGCCGGTGGTGCTGCCGGTGCCACCTCCCTGTTCTTTGTCTACTCCCTTGACTACGCCCGTACCCGTCTTGCCAACGACGCCAAGTCCAGCAAGGGTACCGGTGAGCGCCAGTTCAACGGTCTGATTGACGTCTACCGCAAGACCCTCGCCTCTGACGGTATTGCCGGTCTCTACCGTGGTTTCGGTCCCTCCGTTGTTGGTATCGTCGTCTACCGCGGTCTCTACTTTGGTCTCTACGACTCCCTCAAGCCCATCCTGCTTGTTGGCTCCCTCAACGACTCCCTCGCCGCCAGCTTCTTGCTCGGTTGGGCCGTCACCATTGGTTCCGGTATCGCCTCTTACCCCCTTGACACCGTCCGTCGTCGTATGATGATGACTTCCGGTTCCAAGGTCCACTACAAGTCTTCCTTCGACGCTTTCAAGCAGATCGTCGCCGCTGAGGGCTTTGGCTCCCTGTTCAAGGGCTGCGGTGCCAACATTCTGCGTGGTGTCGCCGGTGCCGGTGTCATCTCCCTCTACGACAAGCTCAAGTCCATGCTTAACTAGATTTAAAATAATGTATCAAAGCTGAATGAGCGAATTTTTACGAGACGTACTACACTTGGAAGCAGAATGAAAACCTGTTTTAGGGTTGGGGTCACTGATAACGACGCATGAAATTCTGCCTCTAATTTTGTAGATTGCTGTACGCCCACAGATACGCCATGCCAAGATTCGCCATGCCAAACTACCACAAACTACACCACCCTCCTTCCCATCCTCCACTCTTCACCTCACCATGTCATCCAAACGACGGCCTAGAGCCTCTATCGCCTGCACAGAGTGCCGTCGGAAAAAAATCAGGTGCGATACGGGCCAGCCAAAGTGCCGCAACTGCCTCAATACCCAGTCAGAGTGCATCTACCATTCTGTACGCAAGCCGGCCGCCATCGGCCACAAGCGCCAAAAGCTCGACGTGGGAACGCGGCTCGCCCGGATCGAGCGCATGCTCGAGCGTCTCCTCGAGGAGCAACACCCAGAAGCAGAGTACGACTACGAAATCGACCCCGAGGAAGACGATGAGGAGCTCGACCCGGTCAACGCTACAGAGGTCGTCAGCTCGACGTTCCATCCGACGCCCCTCGACGATCCCATCCAGAGCCACGGCCTGGGCACCGTTGTTCTCAGCCGCAGGTACATGGATAAGCTCGGGGGGTGGGTCGGCAACTCCGAGTTGATTGGTGCGCTCCAGGCGTCGCTCGTGGAATTCGCCGCGCACGTCTCCAAGCGCACAATAGACAGGGTGCCGATGCTCAACCTCGAGTCCAGCGATTTGGTTGTTGATCCAGAGATTGTGCAGCGCGTGGGCCAGTTCCTGGCTACCAGCCCCACGGACGGGATGCAGGTGTTTTTGACCGTCGAGGAGTTTGAGCGGCTCGCGCAAACCGAGCTTGTGACTTCTGGGCCGTACTGCGGGCCAGGGATTTTGTTCTATTCGGTGGTTTCCGCGGGTCTCGCCAAGAATATCCCGGTCCTCGAGCTGCTCTTCACGGGGGGCGAGCACGCGTCGCCCGAGATCTACAGCGCGTGCGTCGCCTATTCGAGCGCACTACACGCCTCGCTCAATAGCGCAGTATTCAGGCCCAACCTGGCTATCCTGAGGGGTATCCTGGCGCTAATTAGCAGCCCCCTGACCGCGACGCTGCCTGCCGCCACAGAGGTCTTTTTTTCACGGCGCTGCGTTGAGATCTGCTCCGACCTGGGGCTCAATCGCAAGAGCTTTTATGCCAAGCTGAGCCCGGAGGAGGCCCGCCGCCAAAAGCTGCTCTTTTGGTACGCCTACTGCGCCAACCGCTCCTCGAGCCTGCGCATCGGCTGCTCGCCCACCATGACCACGTCGCAAATATCCACAGAGCTGCCCGACTATGAGCCGAAAAACTCAGACCTCTGTCACATCCGGCACCAGGTAGAGCTCTTCAAGCTGTACGACCTGATCTACGAGCGGCTCTGTAGCGTGTATGCCGAGCGCCGCCCCCTCAGGCAGCTCATTCGCGATATCATGGCCTGCGACCAAAAGCTCGAAGAGTGGTGGAACTCGCTGGAGCCCTGGATGCGCGACGCACCCAATTTTGATCTGGACCCGCTCGATCGCAGTTCTGTCGCGAGCGCCAAGCGGCACAAGCTCATCAACATGATCTCCTCTTACCACTACCTCACAATCTGCGTGCACCGCATGACAGCCCTGGTCCCCAGCAGCGTGCAAAAGCAGCTGCGGTCCATGTTCCCCCAGGCCTACCAGCAAGCAACAAACACGCAGTTCTCGCCAGGAGACTCTACAGACACAGCCAATACGCCGCACAGCGAGTCTGGGTTTGAGGATTTCGCCCCGCACGAGCTCCAGCACCGCATTCTCCGGCTCATCAAATCGATGGAGCTGTGCGCCGAGGCCGGCCGCAAACTGTTGCGCCTCGACAGCTGCACGCTTGACCACAACGCGCTGGGCATTGTAACCACGGGCCGTATCTACGACCTGCTCAATACAACCTCTGCCCTCCTGCTCAAGTCCGTGCTCTGCCCGGACTCCAAGTGCCGGGAAGACGCCGAGCTGCTGCGCAAAGCCTCGAGCATGTTCCGCGAGCTCAAGCCCACCAGCGCGCTGAAAACGTGCGCTTGCAACCTGCTCGACAACTCGGCCCAAGTCATGGAGTACATGTGTGACAAGGTCTTGGGCCAGCAGGCGGCACCGTTGCAGCAGCAGCAGCCTCAACAGCAGCCGTTTAATCAGGCGCCTATGTTTGAGAGCAACTTTAGCAGCTGGCCCGATCTCGAGGCCCAGCAAGGCGGGTTCGAAGGGCTCGTGGGTGAGCTATTTCCCGAGTTTGGACTGACGCAGGACTCGTTATTTATGCCTCAGTAGAAAATGAGCTGGTATTTATTGGCCAAGCGGCGCTGGGCCGACAGTTAGAATCAAGATCAACTAGCTAGAAACTAAACCGTGCCGTGTAAAGGCAGATAAAAAGGATGGTAGAAACCTGGCAGAGCCTCGCAAGGGGGTGCACAGGGGAAAACCGTCTGGTTGAGCAAGTGGTAGGCATGGAAGCCGGAGGGCGTGAGAGCCGGGGGGCGTAAGAGACAGAGTGCTGCAAGTAGAATTTGGCTAGACCTGGATGAGTCTAGAGTGTCCTAAATGCGTAAGAGCCAGAAGGCACGGGATTCAGGGCATAGACTATTATGGATAAACATAAAATTTAGCTGTGCAAGCCTGAAAGTCAGGTAATAAACATCCAGCCTGCCATAAACTGGCACAAGTTCAATCTTTGGACTTATCAGTCAAACGCTCTCAGCTATGTTAATATGGTGAATCTTCCATAGTGGGTATCATCTTCAAGTGTGTGGCTTTTAGTGACAATATCTCATATACAACATCTAAACCTATTACTGGCATGTAGAGGCTGCCCAGAGCTCTGTGTACGCGCCCTCCCGTGTCGCTCATGCAAACCCATCTTCTTAGACGAGCCAGTCCAACGCCAATCCAGGCTCACAAATCCGCTCAGCACAGATTGGTTTTTACGCACGCAAATTATTTTGAAGAGGAGTGCATTATTTGTGGCGGCAGATGTAGCCCTTGTGATCGTAGAGCTCTCGTACTATTAGCACCTCGCGTCGATAATTGAGCAGGTGCGCTGGATTGCACCCAAGTATAGTGACTGCCCAGAATCTAACGCATATGTGCATATAGGTCTGTCGCTAACCCAACTGCTGCAACCGCGGTACTATCAAGGAGGCCTGGGTCGCCCTGCGTCTTGGCAAGGATATCAAGTCCGTGCACATATTTGACTCCTTTAGATGTGGAGTGTATAATACCAGAGAGACTAGTGGAATCTCACCACTCTCAGGGCAAAAGGAGTCATTCTCATTATATGCCAACAGCGCAACAACGTCCCACACACTGACTTTCTCTGCAAAAAGCTTTGAAACTGAGCTTCCTCTAAAAATGTAGCCCCAAAGGGTGAATTTTGTCTCATGTTTAGTAGCTCGAGTGATTATCCAGTCCACTTGTGCCAGAAAGTGGGACTCAACAAAGATCGGGAGAAAGGAGCACCTGAAACCGTAAAATACTTCCATGGCGACCACCAAACGTCTACACCTACAAAACTATTACTGCACGTCCAATTTATGCAAAACCCAGCCACGCCAAACGCGACACATATGGCCACTTCGGTGGCAGCAGAGACGGGGGAGCTAAGAAGCATTTGGGTAAAACAGCACCGTACCCGAGGGACTTGAGGGAGTGTATAACAAGTTTTGCTATGTATGTACTTGTGTAAATAAGCCCTGCGTTGGCATGTGAGGTAGAACACTCTGTGCACTGTGCTGAGTCTCTACAGTAACGCCATATAAAGGTTCTTAAGCAAGTATTAGTAGGTATATATTCAAGTCAAAGCAAACAAAATGACCAAAAGACCTGTGAGGGTAGGGACGTAGGCATTGGCCTCGTTGAATGTGGCAGAGCTGGAGCTTTAGCTGGAGCTGGAGCCAGACGAGCCAGACGAAACGAGCGAGCTGGATGAGCCAGAAGAGCCAGCCGCAGGCGAAGGGCTAGAGGCAGCAGAGCCCGAACCCTGAGAACCAGAGGTCAGGGAGCCATATGAGGTAGCTCCAAGACTACGAGTGTGGGATACGGCAGAAGTAGTGGCAGCATCTGTATCGCTTGCACTACTCAACGTACTGCGACTGGCCTTGTCATCGCTAATAGTCTCGACAGCAGAAACAGACACACTGAATGAGAGCTCGCTAGCAATATCGAGCGCAAAGCCGCTGTATATAGTTGAGTACTCGGGGGCCTTGCTAGCTGAGGGTACACCAAGGTCAGAGATCTCTTGCAGATTCTCATCTGTGACGTCAAACAGCGCTTGGCCAATGGAAACCTGTGCAAAATCTAAATCGTAAACGATGTAGAGAGCGTCAAGAAAGGACTGGCCAAAAATCAAGAAGGGTGTGTCGTCGTCTGCTCTAATTCCAGGAGAACATAATACGTCACCATTACTTTGAATGAGCTCTTGACCATCATAATTGTACTGAGGGCGCACAAACACATCAAAAGGAATAAAAAATTTCCGGCCGCGAATATTGGCACCTATGTTACCCTCAGGAAGGCCACAGTCAATGTAGTTGTTGGTACTATCTGCGTGAAAGGCCTCCAAAAGTCTATCAGCCAGCTGCGCGGGCACAGAGGTGCGAGTCGAGCCGCTATCTAAAAGAGCAGGGTAGGGACCCTGCATCAAAGTTTGCGAGCCATTTCCAGTATAAAGCGTGATGTTATCCACCATAACCAAGAAGTGAGTGATGTCTGGTAGCGTGAGGGCAATTCCATCAGAATAGTAACTCAGGGGCTCATACTCGATGGGAACGGTGTATAATGAACCATTGATCTTGGCGTAATCTACACCCCCAAACACAATGTGGCCTTCATAACTTTTGGGGTTGTTGAGCCACGAGCTATAGGCCGTACTCGAGATGAAGCCAGCATCCTTCAACTGCATTGGAAAATTCCGATAAAGGTCACCACCGGAGTTGTAGGCTTTTCGATCCCCGTTATGTGCATGGTGGAGCTTATAGTAGGTGTTCTCGCCAGCAGGAGGACCAATTCCAAATATAGGTGGCGAGTCCGCTTGTGTGGCAACAGCAAAGTTGGCTTCAGACAGCGTGACACTGCCGACCGCGATAGTGTCCTGAGCAAAGTAGCCTGTCGCGCCACTACCGTCGCTGTAGGTGATATTTAATGGATTTGAAGAGGAGTTCCGTTCAAAACTCGAGGAATTGTCTGGATTGAAGGTGTACTTGCAGTCCACCCCGCGTTTCGAGTCAGGCTGACACCCGTCTGAGCTGGGGACCCACACGTCGCTCGAGCCAGTATCCAGAATGCCCACAAATTCCTGACCATCAATAGTAAAGTTAATATTATACCCGAGGCCATTACCCTGCAAGTCTACGCTCGTCGCGTCCCTTTTAAGAAGAGTATCCCTCTTTTGAATGGGGGCTGATAGCAGAGCAAGAGCGACTGAAAGTAATTGTATGCGCTGCAAAAGCATGTCGGTACTGGAGATATCCACGCGACTTGCATGCCTTATAACTACGCATGCACTCTACCTAGCCCTGGCAATGCCCTAGCTGGGTGTGGGGACGCTATCAGATAGAGTTCTGTTAATTGCTAGTAGACTTGTGTGCTATCAGATTACGCTTTCACCTGGCCAATTGATTCTGCTTTGTATCATCCTGCATGCATATACCCGTACTAGGTGAGTCGAGGCTCCAATACTAATGCATTTGAGCCTTGCCAATAGCTATTCGCCTTGCCGGCAAATCATCCTCGAGACCTTTATTAGCCGCTACTCCATTCAGAGAGCTCCAAGATTAGCTACAGGCCCAATCTACCGTAATAGTGTGATGAGTGCATATGACTGCAGGCTATGCAGTCAGCCCATACACCACTACTATGGGAGCTACTCGGCTGATCTAAAGGTAGAGTTCTACCAGCTCCAGACTATGCAGTCGACAGATCAGTTTGACTGCTCCTCTATTCATCTAAAATTCATCACCAACTCGCGCTAGGACCATGCCGCTGCATGCACAAAGACAAGTAAGCACGCGCCCGCCCCACGAGTCGTTTAGGCTCAATTTTGGCACCACCCATCCATATTTGGAACCCCTTTGAGCATATGAACATTTAAAGAACATAGAGGCACGAGAGGGACTAGTTTAACCTGATCCTATCTCCAGCTCACAACACTCAATAATGCATGGTATCGCATGCAAAACTATTATAGGAAATTTCAAGACTGCAATCCAAATTTGTTGTATAAATTCCTCGCAGCCATAGTCAGATGACTCTCCTTATAGCAGCACGCCGCACGCCTCAGGCACGATAATGCATATGCATCGTGTGCTAGACAGCATGCTAGGATAACACCATTCATTGAGTAGTCAGACGGCCAAATTTTGATCGAGGTGACCTGCAGACACAGCGTAGCGATTGTCACATGAATGAATATTCTTCTTTTTTTACATCGCGAAATAAGTAAACTTTGGCAACGACTCTAGCTTTTGCTTTTGAACTTGAGCTACACTAGAGCGTGCATCACCTCAGGAGGTCTTTGGCGGATTGTGGTTGCCAGTAGAAACGATGATGCGCTCGCCGCACTTGTGTACTGAGTTGCCTGTCGTGGGATTGGAAGTACACCGCGTAATTTTCAACAAGATCCACAGCTTGAGCAGCATCATTGTTTTTTCTAGAAGGATACTCTCTGAGCGACGGCGAGAGCGACTGGCTCAAGGGCCGCTACGAAGTCACCCGCAACGCGCTTATTGACTGGTTGTCGAACTCCAACTTGACCGACTTTGACGCGTCGAGCTTTCTGTCCAACCAGACCATTCGCGTCGGCCTGGCGTTTTCTGGCGGCGGCTACCGCGCCATGCTGAACGGAGCCGGCCAGTTTGCCGCTCTCGACAACCGCACAACATACTTAATTATCTGCTCGTGGTGACGTTACTCGTCGTATTGGTTGTCTCACTGTACAATGGCCAATGCCATATTGGATAATGTCCGGGAAAGTATCCTCACCTGTGGCGTTTATAGGACATTTTACACGTCAAGGCGTCAGCCAAGCTTGTTTATACCAGGGCGGATTTGCTCCTGCCAGTACTCGGGTTTGAGCTGGCGGCCCAGTGCCACGCGAATGAACGACTTCACCGCCTCGTGGGGGGAGCTGCAGGTCTCGAGAGATGAAGCCAGTGATGTCAGTCGACTGCTGGCAGTAGTCTCTCCTGGTTGCGGAATGGCAGAACGTTCAGACGCTCAGCAAAGAAAGCACAATAGTGTGTATAATGACACGCATTGTCAGGTAGAAATCTCCAAGCAGATGGCGTTATATATAGCATAGCGATATCCTCTTGAGCGCATGTCTTTTTGAACTATCTTTTGACGAACCAACCAAAAGTGACTAGTGCGTGGCTGTGTACGCTACCCAAGGCTATTGTCCAAACCAAAGGTTGCTCAGCATCACGCTTGTTTTCATAGCATTCGGGAGGTCGCTTTTGCAAGCAACAAGAGCTTAAAATACATTCGTAGTAGCCGTGTCACCCCGTGGGGCTCACGAAAGCTGACCCTCTCAAACGAGCCATTTTCACGCTAAACAGGCTCTCATCAATCACTTTTTAGCATGATATACTTCATTTCTAGTGCTGGAGTCAATATTTTTTGGAGAAAAATCGACCAGTCGCCAGACATTATAAAAGCTCCAATTTTACTCTTGTATCGAAAAACAGCATTATTTCGGACCTTCTTCTTGTAAATTAAAACTTTTGCAAACACTGGCTCTACTTGTTGCCTTAATATCTCAATTTTTCCATCGTGTGATGGCGGTTTCCCAACTAGACGGTGGGAGAGGCTTTCGCATGGCTATCGTC